>JAHHZJ010003207.1:0-84447 GCA_021437245.1 Aegilops speltoides
CGAAGGGCGCTGCGGACTCTGGAACCACTGCGAGGTTCGGCGTAGAGTCGATGCAAAGCCGGGAGGCTGCCTTGCGGCGCCTCAGGAGCCTCCTCTGATGGGCCCCTTCAGGGATCCCACCTCGGCGTCCTCGGTGGCCGAGGTGGAAAGCGATCGGAATGGATTCCCACATCCAGCGTAGCCAATGACCCGCTCGGCAAGCGGGGAGATCATCATCGGCGGACTGCATGCGATATCACGGCATTAGAAGGGCGCTATGTGACACAAAAAAGTGCAGATCATTGAGGATCCGGATACTTACGATCTCGCTGAGGCTGGCCCTTGAGGCCACTCTTCATCGCCAAGCGTTGGTGTTGGCGGAGCTGTCCGAGAATAGTTCTTCCCTCTTGGACCCTTCGGCCTCCCCTGTTGGGAAGCCTTCTCTCCTCTCTCCCTCCTGCAGGAGAGGGTCTTCTTCCTCCTCCTCATCTTAAAGGGAGGAGTCGCATGGAGTCATCGGAGACACAGCGAGAACTCTTTCAGTGCAGTGGCCACCTTCTTGGCCTTCTTCTCCGGCACCACATGCGGTGCTTGGAACCCAGCACCTCCCGCTAGGCAGGCGTCCTTTGGATCTTCTGGCATGGGAGCTGGGCGAGATGAGGCTGCTTTCGGCCTTCTTCATCCATTCGTGTCAAAGGAAAAGGGAGATTGAAACCGCTTAGAATCAATCTATTAACAATAAGTGTCCGTAAATGGGTAGAATCACTTACCTTGTCGGCGGACTGCGAGTGAGATCCGCGATCTTCCGTCAGCGGATGGAAGACCGGCGCCCTTAAGCAGCACCCTCCGAGGCGTAGCCGTGCGTCGTGTCGAAGAGCCGTTCAACGCTGGTGCTGTTCGGATCGAACTCCACCAGTTGAATGCCCGTTCTTGGCATGGGAGAATCCGGCGGACGAGCATGACTTGGACCCGTTAACCAACTGAGCTTCTTATTCACGGCTTACGGATCTGAGGCTTGGAGTCCGTCGGCTCCTTCAAATTACCCCGGCAAGCCCTTCTCATTCCGGGAGGTGAGCTGCGTAAGGATTCAGATCTGAACTCGGGGCGCCGCCCGCGTAAGTCCGTGACTTCGGTGATATAGAACCACCCGGCTGCCACCTTGGCTTGGATTCCACGAAGGCCTTGAACCAAGGGCGCTGGGCATCTTGCCCAACATGGCGCCTCCGCACTCCGCTTGAGTGCCCTTCACTACCTTGACGACATTGAAGGTCTTGAGCCTCAAGCGAAGTGGGGCTGGATCAGGAAGGCCTACGCACCTGGCGATAAGCGCCGAGATGTTGAGGATGAAGTTGACGCGGACCATGGAAATCCAGGTCGTAGTAAAACATGAGCCAAAAACGCTTCGCTAAGCAGCGTAGGCGGTATAATAAAAAAAGCGATTCAAGTAAAGGCTTGGTAGTGGTGTGGCGTCATGCCGCAAAATCGTCGGCAGATTGAACTTGTGTACATTTTATTCTCTCTATGGTGGAATGTGGAATTTATTTTGCGAGCCGGACACTATCTGGTGTTCATGATCTTCTCTGGATTATTTAAGGGAGGAACCCGCCTTGCAAAGCCGAACATTATCTTGGCGCGGACTCATCGTTATTGAAGCCGAGGTTCAGGGTCTCTTGAGGAGTCTGGACTGGGGGTGTCGAACAGCGGACTATCATCGTCGCGGACTCCAAGACTACGAAGATACAAGATTGAAGACTACGTCCGTGTCGGATGGGACTTTCCTTGGCGTGGAAGGCAAGCTTGGCGATCTTGATATGTAGATCTCCTACCATTGTAACCGACTACTGTGTAACCCTAACCCTCTCCGGTGTCTATATAAAGCTGGAGGGCTTTAGTCCGTGGGACATAACCTCCATTACAACAATCAAACCATAGGCTAGCTTCTAGGGTTTAGCCTCCTTGATCTCGTGGTAGATCCACTCTTGTAATACACATCATCAATATTAATCGGCGGGATGTGAGGTTTTACCTCCATCGAGAGGGCGAACCTGGGTAAAACATACGTGTCCTTGTCTCCTGTTACCATCCGCCTAGGCAGCATAGTTCGGGACCCCCTACCGAGATCCGCGGTTTAACACCGACACCAAACTTGAGGCCGCACTTGCTGCGCGGAGAAGCAGAGGACCCCTCCTGGTAACACATTATTTCAAAAAAGATAAGTGGTGTCGGCGTGCGTGTAAGTCGACAATGATATTGCAGGAGTTGCGGACGGGGATCTGAACAAGCAAGAACTGCTGCGCCCGGTGAAGGCAGCGAGAGGAGTCTTGGCGATGGTGCGGCGGGAAAGGAACAAATTCAGGGATGCCCGCCCAGCTTGTTGAAGAGCTGAAAGGCATTGGGCGAGCTATGCAGCTCCGTGAAGGAGAATCGGCGGCCGGCCAGCGGCATCTGTAGTAAGTGCTTAGCGAACTCCTTTGAAAAGAAGAGTTCGGCGAGGAAGTCAATTGACAAAAATATATACATAGGTATGCTCACGGGTCTCCTGTGGAGGAGATGCCGTATCAATGGGTGATCAACTTCCGAGCTGGTGCAACTTCTCGAGCAGTTCGGCGATGAGCAGCGTCGTCCGGGCCTTATGGCCATCCCTCTCCCTGCGAGGGCCTTGGAAACTTGCGGAGAAAGCAGGGGAGCATGGCGCTTCCATTTATGGAAGATATCGGCTGCCGTCAAGGTGCCGAGGAGGCACAGGCCATGGTGAAGGCAGCGGTACAAGCGGATCCCAACCACATGGCGAAGTCGGACTGTGGGGCTGATGGGAAGGAGATCCTGTGAGCTTAGTGTGCGGCCAAGTAGACTTGGCAGCTAAATATTCCCAGCAGGGGATGTAAATTAGACAGACTGTTAGGCAGGATTGAGGAGGAATATAGTCGGTCGATTTGTGATGTATTTGAAATGACATGTAAAATGCCTTCTAGCGGATTGTAGATCGTTTGTCTTTCCGACCTTTTAAGCTTCAACCTCGGGACCCTAGAGTCGAGTGTGTCGAATACCTTCTCGGTTAAGAAAAACCGGGGCATGCATGGAGACCCGGCGTAGGGGTCATTAGTGCTTTATCGGACAAGTGCCCAACTAGTTATGTTATATTACATGGTTAGTAAAAACATCTTCGGGGAGAATAGTTAAGTTAAGGGTTTCTTTCCTGGGAGGCATGCCCTAAAGTGCATGTCGGACTGCGAAAAAGCGAGGAAAACATCACAGGGGGCAAATAGATAAATAGTTAAAAATCATCTTTTAAGTCACCGATCGAATATTCCCTTAAGAGCGCTAGCTTCGGCTTCACCGGTCGAGGTACACATCGGTGACCGTGATAACAATCACAGAGGTGCTCCTTTACCTCCTAGCGAACAATCGGGAGCGTAAGGGTAAGCACAGGGGCGAGCAACAGCTTGGCCAAAACTTAAGTCATATCAATGCATATAATGGTGAATAAAAGGTACATGTGGAAGTTTGACACATGTCTGGGCATCAAAGCCCGTATAAATAAAGCCACGGTTAGAAGCCCCAGAATATAATGAGTGCGGATAGCACATCAAGTTTAATGCGAACAATGCGCAAGTAGGCCTTTGAAGGCTTTTCTTAAAAGGTTGAGAGAAAAGAAAAACAAAAAGACAGCTCAAATGTAAAAATTTGGGCGGAGGAAGAGCGAACTCTTAGTCGGCGCTAGGCGTGGAATCTTGAGGCGGGCTGCGTTCCATGGTTTCGGCTCGAGTCGGTTATCGATGCATTTAGGCGGTGATCGCCCGCGCCGGTCGAGGACTTGATCGATAATAAAGGGCCTTCCATTTGGGCTTGAGCTTGTCCTTTTTCTTGTCCGCGAGCGTAGAACTAGTTCGCCAACATTGTAAGTTTTAGCCCGTGCTTCTCTGCTTTGATATCTCAGAGCCTGCTGGCGATAGAATCGGAGCGAGCCGCGGCGTCGCATTCTTCCTCAATCGCGTCAAACTGTCCTGCCGATCCAGCTCGGCTTCTCTTTCTTCATACATGCGCTTTTCGGTGAGTCATCAATAATGTCGCGAGGCAAAGCTGCCTCTGCGCCGTATACCATAAAAATGGTGTGAATCCGGTAATGCGGTTGGGTGTTATGCACCCCAGTCTGAATCAAGCTCCTCTACCCGGTCGTGTTAGATTCCGTGAGGACCGCACTAATGCAGGTTTGATGCGCTCATTATTAGACCATTTGCTCGTTCCACTTGACCGTTGGTTTGAGGATGATAGGTGAGCGTAATCGAGCTTAATGCCTATATTTTGCACCATAATTTAACCTTGTCGGCCGTGAAGTTAAATGCTGTTATCGGTAATTATGCTATGGGGGCCGCCATAACGGTGTACTATCCGGATATGAAGTCTATCACTGGTCGGACTCTGCCGTTTTAAGCGGCTTGCCTCTATCCATTTGGTGAATTTGTCCACCATGACCAATAGGCATTTTGCTTGTGGGTTCCCCCTTTAAGGGTCCAACCATATCAAGCCCCAGACATGAATGGCGGGTAATGGGTATGGTTTTGAGGCGGTGGGTGGCATATGGCTACGATTAGCGAAGGCGACAACCGGCGCATCTTTGGACTAAGTCATGGGCATCTGCTCGGGCCGTCGACCAATAAAATCCTGTCGGAATGCCTTTCCTACAAGGGACCCGAGCTGCGGCGTGGTGTCCGCCTAGTCCGGCATGAATTTCAGCGAGAAGGTTTAGCCCTTCCTCTTGAATACACCTTTGAAGGACTCCGATTGTGCTTTTCTTATAGAGTTCTCCTCGTGGACCTTGTAGGCTTTAGATCCTTTGAACTATGCAGCAGGCCTCATTTTGGTCTTGGGAAGTTCTGCCTAAGCAAGTAGGCTAGGAATGGCTCTGTCCGCAGGCGATTACTGCCATTATTTTGTGGGCGAAGGTGTTATTTCATCGGTTGAATGGCCGATTATGTCAGATTGTTCTATGTCGTTGGTGCATTTGTTTCCGGTTTGTTATTTGGACTCCTCTTCCCATAAATGCGGATGGCTTAAAGAGCGTTCGAGGAAGATGTTTGGAGGGACAACGTCGCGTTTTTGCGTAATCGTGCCAATCGTCGGCTGCTTGGTTATTATCACAGGCTAGGTGGTGAAATTGAGTCCTTGAACCGGTGACATTTTTAGGACAGTGTTATGATAGGCTGCCATTTTGGATCCTTGGCATCAAAGTCTCCATTTATTTGGGATATTGCAAGGTTTGAATCGCGCACCTCTAGGCGTTGAATGCCCATGGAATTGCCATCCGGAGCCATGTAGGAGGGCCTCGTGTTTAGCTGCATTGTTGGAGTCCGTGTACATTATCTGAAATGCGTATTGGATTGTGTCCCGGTTGGGGCGTCGATGTAACGCCTGACCCCAATCCGGCCAACATTTTGGAGCCGTCGAAGTGCATAATCAATTGGAGTATCGCCGTACTCTTTAGGGAGTTAAACTTGATTCACTCAGCGACAAAGTCAGCCAAAACTTGCGACTTTATAGCTCGCCGAGGCTTATAAGTTATATCGAATGGTAAGAGCTCAATGGCCCATTTGCAATCCTGCCCGTCGCGTCGCGGTTGTTTATAATGTCGTTGAGGGTGCCGGAGGCCTTTGTTATCAAACACTCTTGAAAGTAGTGTTGGAGCTTCAGGGATGCCATGAACACGCATCGCTATCTTTTGATAGTCGCAGATAGCAGGACTTGAAGGGAGTTAAGGCGGTGGATCGTAGTACCTTGGTTTTGGAGAGAATTTGTGCCCATACTGTTTCTCGTTCGACGGCGATACAGCGCTTACAACTTGATGTGTTGCGCGATGTATAACAACATTAGTTCGCCCGGGTTAGGCGCAGCGGACGGTTGTTGCCAATATGGCTTTTATTTCTTCAAGTCCGGCGGTGGAAGCATCCGTCCACTCGAAGTGTTGGTGCGCTGAGGAAGCGATAGAGGGCAATGCCTTTCTCCCAAGCGTGAGATAAAAGCGGCTTAGAGCTGCCCGCATCGATCAATTTTGTATTTGTTTGAGGTCTTTTGGAATATCCGGTGTGACAAAGCTCGGATCTTGGCTGGGTTGCTTCAATTCCTCTACGGATATGATGAAGCCCGGGAGCTTTCGGTGATGCGCAGCGCATTTTCGGTTGACAATATCATATGCTCGGAGGTTGTCGAATGTGAGCCTCAAACCGTCTACTAGAGTTTGGCGTGTTTGGTTTTGGCGACTACCTCGTCTCGTATGCCTCTACTATTTTGCCGATCTGGGTAGCGGACATATACGAATCATGCTTGCGATATATTGCGCTGCGTTTTTTAGTCGAAGGGCATCGTGTTGAAGCGAATGGTCCCATGGAGTAATGAATGCCGTTGCGGCTTGGTCGCTTCGCCATCTTGATTTGATGGTAGCGGAGTATCGTCGAGGAAGCAAAATGAATCGTGCCTCTTGGTAGCATCGATTATTTGATCGATCGATGGGGAAGGGAAGGATCCTTTGGGCAGGCCTTGTTGAGGTCTTTAAAATCGACACATAGGCTCTAGGATTTGTCCTTTTTGGTACCATTACCATGTTTGCTAGCCAGTCCGGATGTTTGATGTCTCTGATGAATCCGGCTTCCAATAGTTTGGCTAGCTCTTCTCCCATTGCCTGTCTTTTGGGTTCGGAAAATCGCGAAGAAACTGTTTGGTGGCTTGAATCCTTTAGGATGTTTAGGCTGTGTTACGCTCTGTCTGCGTGGGATTCTGGCATATCGAAGGGTGCCGGCAAAGATATCCCAATTTTCGAAGGAATTCTCATGTGTGGCGTCTACATCGAGGTTCAAGCGTGCCCGATGGAGGCCGTCTTTGTTGGATCCGTTGGGTGGACACAGAATTTGACTATTTTGTCCGCTGGTTTAAGGAGGTGGACTTGGATCTCTTATCGAGTATCACATCATCCCTATTCACCGTAGGCGTGGCGCGATGAGTTCTTCTGCCGCTAGGGCTTGGATAGTGCTTCCATAGCTAATCTGGTTGTCTTGTTTTTGTAGCAGTGCTATGTCGGATCACTAACGAGAGTGATTATTCCGCCGGGCGAGCATTTTAAGCTTCATGTACCCGTAATGGGGTATGGCTTGAAAAATTGTGAATGCCTCTCGTCCTAATATAGCGTGATATCCGGCTGCTGAGCAGGGCCACTTGGGCGTGACTTCTTGGACCTGTATTGTCCGTGAGCGAACACCACATCAAGTGTGATTTTTTCTGTGCAGCGGCGCTTCCGGCTAAGGATTATTCCTCTAAAGGTTGTGCTGCTTCGCTCAATGCGGCTCCGGTTTATTTCCATTTTTGGAGAGTTTCCTCGTAGATGAGGTTCGATCCATTGCCGCCATCCATGAGTACCTTGGTAAGGCGAAAGTAGTCCACTATTGGCTGAGGACCAATGCGGCTAGTGCTCGGGCTGTTGAATTTAGATTAAATCGCTGGCGTTGAAGGTGATAGCCGTGTCGCTCCATGGATTTGTTGTTGCTACTTGGTAGACTTGGCGAAGTTGCGGATGTTCGTTTTAGCATATTATTTGATCGAAAGTCTCGAAACTATTGACACCGTCTTGGTACTGTTGGAGTGGTTTCGGGGCTAGAGCTCGTCGCCACTTTGGCCACCTGCCATAATATCAACATGCTCGAAGGCTATGTGTTGGGGTGGCGCCTACCGTCTTTGTGAATTTCTACAGGTCCGTGAGCCATCCCTCGATGCGGTTCCGTGCCCTTTATGGGGTTTTCCTTTTGGTTTTGTACCTGGTGCACGAGTGTAATGCACCCTTTTATTCGGACTAGGGTTGTATTGGGCGGATTGTCCCAAAACTTAGTTTGGTTTTCGGAAACTCTCCACCGCCTGATACTTTCATACTATGGATGCGGTCGGTGGCGTGTAATTTCATGACGGTGTGGCGTTCATGATTCCCTCATCCGTGCAATTATTGCGAGAAAATTGAAATTGTGTTTTCCTCTCGGCAGTCCTTTATCCTGTCCATAACCGAGGGAGAATCGGCCCGATAATGTGAAAGTCGTTATATCGACTAGAGGGGGTGAATAGGCGATTTTATGAATTCTTCTTGAGGAATTTGCTGGTGAGAAATTCCTTAGCGAAGAACTACTTTGCGGAATAAGTACTCGAGTAAACATAACAGGATACAAACATAGTCATCATGATGAAATGAAGACTAGCACAAGTCTGAAAGCGTAAACCGCAGGATAACAAGATGAAGACAAAGCGGTGAAGAAATTGGCGAGGAATTTGTGAAAGTCTTGATCAAAGTCTTCAAGCACGAGATATGAACAACATACAACACGATAATGAGGAAATGAAAGAGTTGAGGAAATAGAACCAGTTAGTTGGTGAAGACAATGATTTGGTAAACCAGTTCAAGCTGCTTTGTCTCGGTTATACGTCTGGTTGGGGCGGTGAGTATTTAAACTTCGAGGACCGCGATCCGGACACCCGATCTCGAGCGCAACTCGGGACACCCGATCCTCACCGTATTCTCCTTGAACTAAGACCACGCAGGCCTCGTCCAATCACTCGTGGTAAGTCTTGGTGACTTCAAACCTTCACAGACTTGGTCACTCGGCGATCCACAATTCCTCTTGGATGCTCTAGACCTTGGCGCCTAACCGTGCGGAAGAAGCCACAGTCTTCAAAGGTAACAAGCGTCGGATCCACGAGGATCAATTTCTTGATGATGCTCAATCACTTTGGGTTTGTGGGGGTTTGGTTTTGGATTTTCCTCACTTGATGATTTTCGCTCAAAGTCCTCGGAGGATGGGTTGCTCTCGGATGACAAGTGTCAAGTTCTCTCGGGCAGCCAACCAACTAGTGGTTGTAGAGGCGGCTATTTATAGCCTAGGGAGCAGCCCGACATGATAAGACATAAATGCCCTTCAATGATATGACCGTTAGGTGGATAAGATATTTTGGACAGCGGTAGCGTGACACGACAGCAGTCGGAAATTTGACTCTCAAATTCCTCGGGGCTATCATGTTCCTCCTTTGTGTAGGCAATTCGCCTTTGGCGAATTCCTAACTCCTCGATCGAGCAAAGTCCTCGGTGACGGAAGAACTGCGTCTCATCCTTTGAAGAAATTGGTGAAGCTGTATGAGATTTCAATGGCTTCACTCGAAGGATTGGTAGGTGTAGGATTTTGAGTTGAGCATCACATGGAAATTTTTCCTTAGTATTTCCTCGACCCCTTTAACGATGCGGTGTTTCCTATGACTCAAGAAAGAAAATGAAACTACGAAAACAAAAGTCTTCACGCTTCATGTTCCTCAAATGAATACCAAGTCTTCAAGGTCACACCAATTTCTTCACTTTCAAAGTCTTCAGAAAGTCTTCAGAATATCAAAGTCTTCAGTCGAAGAACTTCATTTTTAGAGGTCGACTTTCTCTGTAAATATCAAACTCCTCATAGACTTATAGACCTGTGTACACTCACAAACGCATCAGTCACTTAACCTATAAGTCTTCAATACACCAAAATCACTAAGGGGCACTAGATGCACTTACAATCTCCCCCTTTTTGGTGATTGATGACAACATAGGTTAAGTTTTCAACGGGGATAAACATATGAAGTGTAAATACTGATATTGAGGAATTTGATTGCAAGATATAGAAGAACTCCCCCTGAATATGTGCATAGTGAGGAATTTGCTTTTGAGGCAATGCACATTTGAAGAATTGAATCATGGAGATCTCCCCTATATCTTGTAATTCATACGCATTTGATATATAATATGAAGAATTTGAAATGCATGATGAAATATGGTGCTGATGAGATTGACATCGTGCAATAATATTAACGAGGAATAAGCATGCGAGAATAACACATCAAAAGTATCGAGCACAGTGCATCAAAGTCGAGCACAATGCACCGTCCAAAAGTATCGAGGCACCATCGGTTTAAGATTACAACTCGATCAATAAAAGTTTGGAAGAGCGAGAGTTGTAACTTAACAAAACGCATATAATATAAACCGGCTTGAAGACTAACTCAGATTTCTCCCCTTTGTCATCAAATGACCAAAAGGATCGGCGAGGACTAAGCATACTGAAGAATTTCAAGTCGATGGAGGCGCCCGGCGTTATCGGGGTTGTTCGTTGAAGTAGGGCTGCGCGATGTCGTCCAAATCTTCATGCTCATCAGTTTCCGCGATGAAGAATAAGAAGCTAGCCACGGATCGGGAACTTTGACTCTCTTGAATTTCTTGGAGGTGGTGCAGACCGGTCAAATGCTTCACAGAGACCCATAGTCTTGATTCTTCCATGGAATATACATGAGTGAGAACAGCCAGTGCGGTTGAGGGTTTCATGAAGGTGATCTTGATTTTCTTCATTGCATTATGGGTTGAGGTCATGTTGTGAAGAATTGCAGCAAGCGGCGCTTCACCCATTTGTGATTGCGATCAACCTTGATGAAGGCGAGGAGTAACTCACGGTCGATCATCACCACAGGTCTTTGTTGCTTGAGGCTTTTGCTTGGCTGATGTATTTGCGGCGGTGTCATGTGTTGCGAGAATCGTCATTGGTGGAGTAAGATGTAGCTAGGCGGAATTGACCATCAATGGGCGAGTGCCTTCATCGATCACTGCAGCTGCCTTGCCCTTATCATCGGATGATGGCTGGTAAACGAGGACTTCAATGGGCGGCAAGTAGCTACCATGGTTGAGTGTCGACCTTGTAATTGGTGAAGATCTTGCCCTTATGAATCTCATAATCCAAAGGCGCATAGGGCTTGCTCAAAAGGTGACATAGCAACATTAGCGAGTCCTCATGAAGAAATCATGGAAGTTGGCAGGAGCGCCATGAATGATGTTGAAAAGCATGTTCTTCATGATGCCAGCGACATCTTCATCATTTGAGTCGTGGCCTTTGATAGGACTCATTGTCTTCGTCGAGGATCGATAGGCGGTCGAGGCACATATAGCAATTCCTTGACGAGGAATTTGGTTAGTGGGGCCTGCCACAGCTTCAAAGGCTTCATGAGCACTTGCATATAATGATCTGTCGATTCGCGGTCATTGTAGATGCAGCGATGCCTTTGGCATGGGGAGGATCAAGAGGAAGGACACGAAGCAATTCATTCTTTGGTGCCTTATAGTGAGTGTTTTCGGTCATCAATCCAGCACCCATGAATTGACATCTTGACATCTCGGTGATATGCAAAGTGGCATAGGCGAAGAATGAGTTCTTCATTCCAATCACGGATATCGGTCTGAAGTTGATAGTCTGCATCGTGAATAACTTCGGAGGACGGCTCGAAGCATGGCGGAGATTCCATATCCACATGAGGAATATGTTCATGATCGAAGATTTTGTCCTTGTCAAAAAGCGAGGAATAGAAGTTGGCTTGAGTAGCAGTCGAAGCGTCTCTTCCTTATGCGGCGAGTCATATGGATTATGTCGATGAAGAACACATGCTCGGAAAAAGTCTTGACCTTGAATTTTTGCTTGCTAGAAGCGGATTCTTGGTTTGGGCGGAGGAGTGTCGATGATTTGCGGCACAACCTCGGGAATAGCGATCTCGGGTGCTTGGTGAGAATTTCTGGTTCCTCTTCTTGTGCAGTTTGGGGATCGGCGGTAGAGGTTCTTGACACTAGCGGCTGGAATTTCTTCATGAGCAGAGCGATGTGGGATGAGTTTCTTGAGCCCATTTGAGCAGTTGTGGCAGGGGTGAGGAATTTGTTGAATAGGAGTGAAGAGAGGAGTATTGGGATCTTGACTTTCCCAAAGTCATCGTTCATCACTGGTGTAGTGCATCCAATATCCACATCTTCATCTTCTTTTCAATTTCCTCAACACCAGCCTCTTGATTTGTGTGGTGAGGCATAGGTGAGAAGCGGTGGCGTTGAAGGAATGTTTCCACTTCAATTTCTTCATCAAGCTGCTCGAGGTAGCAGCAGAATGATTTTCTTCATCGAGATCCGCTTGGGATCTTGTAGTCTTCTCCATAAGGAACAATTTCCTTAGATGACATGGAGGAAATGGGAATGGCATCAATAGGATTTTCAAGCGAGCTGGTCATTGGCTTCATTTTCTTTGCGGCGAAGAATTTGGCTTGGTGATGCCTTCCTTTTCTTCACTTGCAGCTCGCTCTGCAGCCTTGGTCTTCTTCACTTCATAGCGCGAAGGAAGAATTGGAGTTGGTGTTGGCGCGGGAGGGCTGAGGGCGTGGTTCATTTTCTTGGTATGGCAGTGCGATTGCCTGATCTCTTGATTTCTTGAGCGCACCACTAGTGGATGCCACAGGAATTTCTTTGGTGGTTGGAATGGAGTCATCAGCCACGGAACTTGTATTCTCATCGGCGGTGAAAGTCATCGATGATCTTGGCATGTTCTTCAGCGAGGCTGGCGAGTCTGCTGACTGAGGATTTTCTTGTTGCGATGGGGCTGCAGCAGTTGTCATTTTCTTCGTCAAATTGTGAATCTCACTTTGGCTCCTTGCCAATCAGCATTGTATGCATCGAAATCTTTCTTTGAGGCTTGGATCTCAGATTGAGCCTTGAGAAGTTCTTGGTGTTAGTCGACAACGTTCTTCTTGAAGCTTCTCCTTTCTAGCTTGTGCTCTTTTATCTCACGAGCCTTTTCAAACTTCCATTTCTCTTGAGAGATGAAATGGGTTGACATATGACTTTGACCAAGAGTCGAGGCGGATCGGGCATTGGAGTGTTTGGATCCTTATGCCATAAGTCAATGTAGTCGAGGATCTTCTTGGATCGAAGCGAGAGCTGAGTGTTCCTTTGGCTCTGGCGGCCTTTGCTTGTCATCTCGATGATTTACGCAAGTTCTTCATCGAAGCCTCATCATCGAGAGGGCACTTGGAAAGCAACCTGTTTCTTTCTTGGACTTGGCGAGGACCGCGTCCATTGTTGCTTTTGTCTTGATGAGTGGGGCTGATGAGGACATTAGTGCGGTGAGGAACTTCTTTGAGACACGAAGCAATTGAAACCCAGAGTCCTTTGACATGTAGCGGATGCATAGGAGTTGAGGACTTGGAGGGAGCTCTTGAGGACTTTGGTGGAGCAGCGATAGTCGAGAATTTGCCGTGAGGGCGTGGTGAGAACTTGGCCGTGAGGCGCTGATGGTGAAGCACTTGGCTTGCGGCAGGCTTCTTGGCATTGATTTCCTCGGCTTGACCGAGGTCTCGGTGGCGGCAGCAATGAGAATCCTCATTGAATTTCCTCCTTGCCTCCTTGGCTTGTCTTGCCAATTTTGCTTGGCGCCTAGCCCATTCTTGAGGAAAGTCTTCACCACTTTTGATGCTAGTGGGATCGTGACTTGGCAGTGCCAATGGAGCTCTTGGGCATGGAGGATTTAAAGCGAATTTCTTCATGTACTTTGGAGTAACATATCGATATTCCCTCCATTCTCGTGCCCATCTTCGTTCAATCCTCTGAATCGCACTTTGCGCTGATTCTTATTTTCTTTGCCAAACTTGGCTTCATCGGTGTGCAATAATCCTTGTATATTTCATCGGGGATCTCAAAGCAGTCATGACCTCGGTTTCTTTCCTCCTTTCTGCGGTCTCTTTCCTTGACCATTTTCTTGGATGAGGAATTTGAACAATTGAACACTCTGAAGAAGTATGCAGTTTTCTTGAGAGCAGCTGCAAATGAGTTAAGTTGATGAGAACCTAGTGATTCAGCGGCGGACATGAGTACTGTGAGCGAGTGTAGGTGCGAGGAATTTGGAGAGGTCATATCGTTCTCGGAAGATTTTTGAAAAGACAAGTTTTGAGAATTTGACCAGTTGAGCCTTGAGGAATTTCACTAAGCGTTCTTGTCTTAGGTTCGAGTTATCTGGATCGAAAATCCGCACAATTGAGGAATCTTGAAGAAATGAGTGCTTAGAGATGGATCAAGAGCATCTGATGTGTGAGGTGTTCATATGTGAAGATTTGAAGAATAAAACACCTTTGAAGATTTTGAGAAAAGTTTGAGAATCAAAGCGAGTAATAAAAGTGACTTTTAATTACGAACTGAAGAACACGACGAGCAGAGATGAACAGCGGTGAAGTTCGTCAAGTTAGATCTCCACGCCCTAACTTGGCGAGAGGAGACAGCTCTGGCGGAGTGAAGATTTCCATGGCCGGCGTGAATCTGAATGGCGACGAGTCGGCGGTGAAGCTCTTCCTCACGGCGGCGATGGAGTAGCGGCGGCGCTAGGGTTTGAGGAGAGCTCGGCGAGAGCAGCGACCGGCGGAGTAAATGAAGTAAGGAAGGGAGAGGGGTATTTATAGCCACGGTAAAACTGTTAGCCGAAGATTTTGGGACGAACATGCCCTGCCCTTTCTTCTTCCGCGACATGTGTCACCCACGTCTTGTGCGAGATGAGATCGTGTAAGATCGTGGGTGAATAAAATAATGCATCGTGGGATGCGGAGCGGTTTAATGGTAAAACCGAAAATCTGGATAAGATTTGTTTTAAAGTTTAGATTCGCAATTTCTTGGTGACAAGGACACAGTGAAGACTTTGAGCGAGTTTCAAATAGAAGCACATGAAGAATTTGTGAATAGATTGGGTTGAGTATAGCATAGAGGGAAGGGTCGATCACATTCACTTAGCGAAATCACAACTTGAAGAAATAGCAATAAGTGAATCTTTGTAGAGGACATAAACTCATATATATATATAGCCAATGAAGAAAAAGCAGCGGAAGCAGTGAAGATTTTGCAAAGTTGAAGAATTTGAAAAAGCTGAAGAATTTCAAAATGAGGAAAAACTCAAATTGAAGATTTTCAACTTTTGTGGTGGCGTGACCCACCGTATAAGAATGATGATTTCAGACACAGCGTACAATTGTCGTAGGGTTACGAGAATCAAATTCTTCATTAATTTCTTCACACTTAGAGTGTTATTCTTCATTGATTGAAGAAAAGCGTTTCTTCATGTGTTGCACATCTAAGTCATCAATTTTGCATAAGGGTTAGGATGTGTGTCCTTTTCAAAGAACATTGAAGATTCTAAGATATTTAGCTCACACGCAACTTGCTAAATCTCTTCTCATCCAAGGGCTTAGTGAAGATATCAGCTAGCTGTTCTTGATCTTCACATGCTTTCGATGGAGATGTAAGCCCTTCAACACATGATCACGAAGAAAATGATGGCGAATCTGGATGTGCTTTGTCTTGAGTCTTTGAAGCTGGGTTGTGAGCAATCTTGATGGCACTCTCATTGTCATGAGAGAGGCACATTCTTCACGTTGGCGCCATAGTCCTTGAGGTTTGCTTCATCCAGCGAGTTGAGCACAGCATGAGCCAGCAGCAATGTATTCAGCTTGCGATGAAGCGGTGATCTGTGATTCTGTTTCTTCGAGGACCAACGGACCAAAGATCGTCAGAAATGACAAGTGCGGATGTTGACTTGCGGTCCACGATCACCGGCATAGTCAGTCGAGAATATCAATGAGATCAAAAGCGAGCCCTTGGGGTACCATAATCCTAGTGTTGGTGTGTGAGCTAGATATCGAAGAATATGCTTCACAGCCTTATGGTGTGATTCCTTGGTGCAGCTTGAAATCGGGCACACATGCAAACACTAAGCATTATATCTGGCCTAGATGCACATAAGTACAATAAGGAACCAATCATGGGCGGTATACCTTGTGATCGAAGTCAATACCATTTTCATCGATTGCATAGATGGCCATTTGTGGGCATAGGAATTTTAGCGCCTTTGCAATCTTGCATGCGAATTTCCTCGGTACATCTTTGAGGTATTTCTCTGAGATATGAATATGCCATTCTTGCTCTTGTGAATTTGAAGACCTAAGAAGAATTTCAACTCTCCCATCATAGACATTTGATATTCTTCACTCATCATATAGGCAAATTCATCACTATAACGTTGGTTAGTACAGCCAAAGATAATATCATCAACATATATTTGGCACACAAACAGTTCACCATCATATGATTTAGTAAAAAGAGTAGGGTCGAGTGAACGGTGTGTGAAGCCATTCTTCACGAAGAATTCCTTCAATGTATCATACCACGCTTGGGGGCTTGCTTGAGCCATAGAGGCCTTATTGAGTCTGAAGACTTTGTCGAGGATTCTTGGGATCTTCAAAACACAGGGGTTGAGCAACATATACTTCTTCCTCAAGCTTACCATTGAGGAATGCACTTTTCACATCCATTTGATATAAGATGATATCATGATGGTTAGCATAAGCAAGTAATATCTGAATAGCCTCAAGTCTAGCAACAGGTGCAAAAGTTTCATCGAAATCAATTCCTTGACACTGTGTGTAGCCTTGAGCTACTAGTCGTGCCTTATTCCTCACCACAAGGCCATTTTCATCTTGCTTGTTGCGGTAGATCCACTTTGTGCCAATGATATTATGCTTGCGAGGATCAGGCGATTGACCAATTCCGGACATTGTTCAGCTCGAGCTGATGTAATTCTTCTTGCATAGCCTGAATCCCTCGGCTCGAAATGCTTCATCTACCTTAGTGGGCTCTGTGATAGAGACAAAAGCATAGTGCCCACAAAAGTTAGATAAATGTGATGCTTTTGGCGTGTGAGAGGACTGGTGCGCTAATGTCATCGATGATCTTCTCCACTTGCACTTCTTTTGCAAGCGTGGATGAGTTGGTTGTCGTTGAGGATTTTGATCAGCATTTTCTTGACACCATTTTCCTCATCATGTTCTTGGTGCATCAGCTCGGCGTTCTTCATGAGCAGGAATGAATTCTTGATGATTCTTGATCGGAATGACATCCTCGGTTGCCTTGAGCTTGATAGCATCTTGGTGCTGGTTCATCTAACACAGAAGGTAGGTGCTCTCTTTGCGAGCCATTAGTTTCATCGAACCGCACATCTCTGATGTCGACAATCTTGTGAAGAACAATGTTGAAGACTCTGTAGGTGTCTGAGTCCTTCGTAACCAAGCATAAAACCTTCATGTGCTTTGGTGCAAATTTAGAGTTGTGGTGAGGATCTCTAATCCAACATTTAGCACGAAGACTTTGAAATAACTCACATTGGGTTTCTTGTCGTTGAGGAGTTCATAGGCGGTCTTCTTGAAGAATTTGTGAAGATATACTCTGTTGATGATGTGGCAAGCGGTATCAATTGCATCAATCCAAAAGCGTTGAGGCGTTTTGTATTCATCAAGCATAGTGCGAGCCATCTCAACAAGAGTTCTGTTCTTGCGCTCCACGGCGCCATTCTCTTTGAGGAGTATAGGGCGAGATAACTCATGAGTAATACCAAGTTCATCAAGATAGGCATCAAGACCGAATTCTTGAACTCGGTTCCATTGTCACTTCGATATGCTTGATCTTCACACCAAAGTTGGTTGAAGCCCTCGAGGAAAATCGTTTGAAGACTTCTGCACTTCATGTTTGTAAGTAACAATGTGTACCCATGTATATCGAGAATAATCATCAACAATGACAAAACCATATAGAGATGCATCATTAGTATTGCTGAGTAATGATTAGGTCGAAGAGGTCCATGTGAAGCAATTGAATGGACGGGTAGTGGTCATGATAGTCTTATTTGGATGCTTGGCCTTGGTCATTTTCCAGCTTCACATGCTCGCATAAGTGATCCTTGAGAATTTGACATTCTCAATGCCAATGACATGCTTCTTCTTCATAGCGTGTTCAAATTCCTCATGCTGCATGACCAAGTCGTCGATGCCATAGCCATATACGAAGCTTTTGCAAGTAGACACACGGCTGGTTGTGGTCTGTAGAGAAATCAACAATATCTGAGATCTCCTCTCCTAAAGCCTTGAAGACTTTGGAATTGTCGACTTCCATAATCACAACACAGCGATATTTGCCAAAGACAACAACCATATCAAGATCACAAAGCATTGAGGCTGACATGAGATTGTATCCTAAGGACTCAACAAGCATGACTTTGTCCATGTGCTTATCCTTAGAGATAGCAACCTTACCAAGACCCAATACGACTTTTGCCTTTGTCGGCAAAGATGATATGCTTGAGTGGCGGTGATAAGGAGCATCCATCAATAGATTCTTGTCACCAGTCATGTGATTTGTACATCCACTATCGAGGACCCATTCGGTGGTTTTGGGTTGATCATCCTGCGAGATGAATTAGTGTAACTTACAATCTCATATGCTTCATCGGTGAAGAATATGATATCAAGTTCATCGAGATGAATTTCATCAAGCGATAGATATAGCAGATATAGCGATATGAGGGCGTGTGAAATGAAAGTTCATTTCATCATGATTTGCTGCGTCCTTTCGAGCATTTTGTCGAGGTCCCGGCAAATTCTTGAGCGTTAAAGCACGTGCGGAGACTGACCTGCTGAGAAGATTAGTTCTTTTCTTCACCACCCACATCGGAGGGTGGCAAAGAGTTCATCATTCTGCGAGCACCATATGAGAAAGGTGGCAAAGATGCCAAACCATTTCGTTTCACATAAGAGGGTTAGGGTAAGCATATGAATAAGCGAGTAATTCTTGAGGACTTATGAACATAATGGTTTGAAGAATAATGCACATATTCATAGCCCTTAGCTCTACCTGCGAGGCGAGTTGTTATACGATGATAATCATATGAGGACTTTGATCCAGTTGAGAATTTGATCCATATGAAGAATTTGAGGACTTGGATCCATATGAAGAATTTGGTCCATATGAAGAATTTGATCTGGGGTTCTGTTCTTCACGGTGGTGTCATGAGGACATTCACTGAAGACTTTCAACACAACTTTTGGGAACCAGATTTTCTTCATAGGGAACCGTTCTGCGATTAGTGCCAACATATCTAGCAAATACTTCACCATTCGATTTTTGAACAGTTTATAGTTGGAGTCAAATGACTCATCGGAAGAATGAGGAGATTCACATGTAAAGCCGGATAAGTTAGATGGATCAACTGGAGGTCCCTTTGCAGCAACCCATGAGGTTTTGGGAGTCTTGCTCGGGCTTCAATATGTTCCATCGGCATTGAGTTTCCTCTCAAAGGCAATACCCTCTTTCCTAGGGTTTTTGTTGAGGATCGCTTTTGAGCACATCACAAAGTGTCGATGCCCTTTGAGGCTTTTGTACATGCTGTCATGTACAATTCCTTCAACCCTGCATTGTCGGTGATACTAGCAATGTCCTCGGATGAGGAATTAGTGATAGCGAGGCGGATGAAGAATTTGTAACAGTTGAAGCATTTGAACATTGGTGAAGAATTAGCGATTCACGTTCAATGCACTTTAAGCATGGGGAACAAATTCTTCACGAGAAGCGCTGATTTGTTGAGCTAGTAATGAATCGCGCTCCTTCTGAAGATCTTCATAACACACTCTTAGCTTTTCAAGATCTTCCTTTCTTTGAAGAGATTCAAGAGAAAGCTTCTCGTGATCAGTCAAGAGGGTATTATGTTGATCTTGAAGGGCGTCAAACTTGGAGTGAATTCTCTGAAGACATTCACCCAATGCTTTTGACTGATCCATTTCTTTGCGCAACATATTATCACTTTTTTCTAGCATATCTTGAGTTTGTTCTAAAGCCGTTTGTTGTTTAGTGGCAATGCAAATAAGTTTGGTATAGCAGGATTCAATATCATCATCAGATTCATCATTGTCAGATTCATCATTATCAGATTCATCATCACAAGACTCGGATGAGGAGCATTCGGTTACCTCAGCACCGTTTGCCATGAGACAAGATGCAGAAGATGATGATTCTGGCTCGAAAGTCATCGTTTTGAGAGATTCCTTGAAGTCCTCAAACCAGGGATCATGACGAGTTCGATGACCTTCATAGACATCAGAGATTCGGTCCCAGATGAGCTTCGAATTGCCAAGATGCATAATTAGCGAATTGATCTCGGATAGGCGAGGGCAGATGATATCCTTTGCTATGATGTCAAGTCGAGTGTACTTGCGAATATCATCAGCATTCGCCATCTTGCATAGATCAGTAAGACCAATCTCGGTGACGGTCCACAGCTTCTTTGTTCCTTGCCATGGCGCTTCCTCATCATGGCCTTCCACTTGGGATAGTCATGACCGTCAAAGATAGGGCATGTCACTTTCTTCATACTGCGGTCGACATAACTAAAACTCGGCGGTTAAACCAAAATCACACGAGAACAAGGGAGTACCTTGCTCGATACCAATTGAAAGTCGTTATATCGACTAGAGGGGGTGAATAGGCGATTTTATGAATTCTTCAACGAGGAATTTGCTGGTGAGAAATTCCTTAGCGAAGAACTACTTACGATGGAATAAGTACTCGAAGTAAACATAACAGGATACAAACATAGTCATCATGATGAAATGAAGACTAGCCAGAATCTGAAAGCGTAAACACGGGATAACAAGATGAAGACAAAGCGGTGAAGAAATTGAGCGAGGAATTTGTGAAAGTCTTGATCAAAGTCTTCAAACACGAGATATGAACAACATACAACACAGTAATGAGGAAATGAAAGAGTTGAGGAAATAGAACCAGTTAGTTGGTGAAGACAATGATTTGGTAAACCAGTTCAAGCTGTTGTCTCGGTTATGCGTCTGGTTGGGCGGTGAGTATTTAAACTTCGAGGACACATGATCCGGACACCCGATCTCGAGCGCAACTCAGGACACCCAGTCCTCACCGTATTCTCCTTGAACTAAGACCACACGAGGCCTCGTCCAATCACTCGTGGTAAGTCTTGGTGACTTCCAAACCTTCACAGACTTGGTCACTCGGCGATCCACAATTCCTCTTGGATGCTCTAGACCTTGGCGCCTAACCGTCTGGAAGAAGCACAGTCTTCAAAGGTAACAAGCGTCGGATCCACGCGGGATCAATTTCTTGATGATGCTCAATCACTTTGGGTTTGTGGGGGTTTGGTTTTGGGATTTTCCTCACTTGATGATTTTCGCTCAAAGTCCTCGGAGGATGGGTTGCTCTCGGATGACAAGTGTCAAGTTCTCTCGGGCAGCCAACCAACTAGTGGTTGTAGAGGCGGCTATTTATAGCCTAGGGAGCAGCCCGACATGATAAGACATAAATGCCCTTCAATGATATGACCGTTAGGTGGATAAGATATTTTGGACAGCGGTAGGCTTGACACGACAGCGATCGGAAATTTGACTCTCAAATTCCTCGGGGCTATCATGTTCCTCCTTTGTGTAGGCAATTCGCCTGGCGAATTCCTAACTCCTCGATCGAGCAAAGTCCTCGGTGACGGAAGAACTGCGTCTCATCCTTTGAAGAAATTATTGAAGCTGTATGAGATTTCAATGGCTTCACTCGAAGGATTGGTAGGTGTAGGATTTTGAGTTGAGCATCACATGGAAATTTTTCCTTAGTATTTCCTCGACCCCTTTAACGATGCGGTGTTTCCTATGACTCAAGAAAGAAAATGAAACTACGAAAACAAAAGTCTTCACGCTTCATGTTCCTCGAATGAATACCAAGTCTTCAAGGTCACACCAATTTCTTCACTTTCAAAGTCTTGAAAGTCTTGAGAATATCAAAGTCTTGATCGAAGAACTTCATTTTTAAGAATCGACTTTCTCTGTAAATATCAAACTCCTCATAGACTTATAGACACTGTGTACACTCACAAGCGCATCAGTCACTTAACCTATAAGTCTTCAATACACCAAAATCACTAAGGGCACTAGATGCACTTACACTCCCAATGCCTTTAACGGGGGTGGCGAAGGCGTCCGGACAGGTTAGCTGTCCGGCTCCCCTTCGAAGACCAGCGGACACCCGTTTGATGGGGCTCTGGTCCGACACTACGTGGTGCGGAGAAAGAAAACGAAAGAAGGCGCGGGAACCGAAGAGTTCCGGCATCGAATAATGTCGGACTCATCGTCGGAAGTGACTCGGCGGACTCCTCCCACGAGGGCGAGGAGGAGAAAAGAAGACTCCCAGTGAGAGAGAGAAAGAAGGAAGGCCTCCCGGTGAGGGCGAAAAGATCAGAAGGAAGGACCCTTCCCGGATTATTCATAACATTGGCGATGGCGGCGAGTGGCCCTCAAGGGCCAAGCCCTGGAAAGATCGTAAGTATCCAGGACTCCTAGGTAGTTTATAATTTTTCACTTTGCCACATGGTGTCTTTCTAATGCAGCGTACAACTGTAGTCGGCCAGGGCGATCTTCGCCGTCGGTGGGTCCTTGAACCGCGTCGGATATGGATTCCCTTCCATTGCCTCAACTCCCGTGTGGCCAGCGGCCGAGGTAGGATCGAGAAGGGACCCGCCCGGAGAGGAGGCCGAAGGTGCCGCAAAGGCAACCTCCGGACTCTGCACGGACTCATACGGAACTGAAGTGGTTGAAGTCGGTAGCCCGCTCGCCGTAAGAAGGGCAAGGCTGTGGCGGCGGCCTCTGTCCAACGAGGCGCGGATAACTTCGGGCGCTCAGCAGCGCTTCCATCAAGAAGAACACCGCACTATCATGAGTGCGGTGATTGAAAGTTCAGCTCGCCAAGGCGGGCTGGCTGGCTTCAGCAACCTTGACGAGGCTTTGAGGTAGAATTTTAAGATATGTAATATAATACCGCATAAACAGTAGCCTGATGCTCGGTTGGTGTTGGATAGAAAAGCGGATGAGGATCTAAAAGATATCTGAGGAGTTCTAAAAATATGTCGATATGGGATTGCGAGGCTCGCTTTCTTGACCTCTGCCGCCTTGGTTGGGAAGTCGATGCTTTGAAGCAGAACCTCGGCGGTCAGAGGCGAGCTTGGCCGTGCCAAGCAGCTCGAGGACAAGGAAGGTGAGTAACACCGTATTAAATTTCTACCTTGAGAAAAGGATTTGGTTGCAAGAGAAATAACAAGGATAACATGGGTACTCTGAGGGCCACGAATGAGGTGGCGACCTGAAGGAGGCAGTGTCTGTGATCGAGCATAATCTCTGACATGAGCGAGTGGCCAAGGGAGAAGCGGAGGCGCGGGTGGCGGAGGTGCAGCAAGAGCTCTAGGCTCTCATGGAAAAACATGAGGGTTTGGGCGCGACTCAAAGACTCGAGTCCGAGCTTGGATCGTCTCTTGAGGCGCCAAAGCTGCTAAGGCGAAGCCCACAAGGCCCTCGGGAGATCGAGGATTTGAAGAAAATAGCGATGGGTAAGGCATTTTTCATGCAAAGCAAGCATGTGAATGTGAATTACTATTACTTACCCGGTCGGAGCTCTCGGGAGTGTTCGCGGATCTGCCCATGCGTGTCGGATCTTGCCGCTTTATATCGGGCGAGGAGGGGCTCGGCGGAGAAGGTCTTGGTCTCGATATCTTTGAGGCGGACATCTAGTGCATATAGCGACTAGCTGAAGTAGCTGGTCGAGCTCCACAAAGTAGCTGAACAGGCCATGAAGGGCCTCATAGTTGGTTGTGGCCCAAGGAGGCCATGCACAGGAGCCACTTGGCTGTCTGCGGCTGGTGGGCCAGCGTGTCCACTGGGTTGAGTCGTCAAGCACTCCTTTTGCATTGAAGGTGCCGTCGGGCCTTGCCGTGCTAAAAGGTGCAGGGCAGGATGGATCTTTGAAGCTCTTGGCAGACGCGCGCCCGGCGAGCAAGAGTATCGTACACCCAAAATGTATTATAAGAGTGTCTGAAGGGTCCCGCATGATTGCGGGTGAGTGCTCAAAGATGTAATATTTGAGTAGACTTGCATTTTGTTATCTGTGCGCTGAAAACCTTGTTCATATGCACTAAGCAATGCTTGTTAATTTAAAATATTACCTTACATGCGGCTGTTTATCAAATCGAGAGATGGCAAGTAAATGGCTTGACCCCACATGCCACTAGTCTTTGGGGTGTTAGGGATAAACTTGAGCACTCTTGTTCCCATGTTTGGGTCCATCTAGGGGCGCTCAACACAGTGAGCGAAGCAACGGACTTATAATGCTTTAACACTCTCCTTAACCATAGAATTCTATAATTTTAAATTTGGTAGAAGCCCCTAGTGTTCGGAAGACCGAGTTAGGGGTGCTATCACGCTGGGCAGACGAAGCGGTTCCTCGCTCTAAGCGGCATAAGTCTTTAGGGACTCGAAAAAACCTCTCGAACAGCGACCAGCTCTCGCCTTATCATGGCCGGTCAGTTTAGCTTTCTCCTTGAGGCGCTCGCCCAGCTCAGCCGAGGCGCAATCGCGGTGGTTCTCCCGATCTACCTTAGCGATATAGCGGAACATAAGGTACCAAATCATGGGGCCGGGCAAGCCAACTATTGACCCAAGACATGATTGAACCGATGCATATAATGCTATAAGTTAGGGTGCGCACTTGTGAAAGTGTTGGACTTATCACACCATAATGTGGGAACTTAAGCCCCTGGTGTATTTAGCCGTGCGAAGTGTGCGGATGCAACATGTCATAAATGAACATATATAAGAAAGATATGCAATTATAAGCAAAAAGCAATGCATTGTTTATTCGGAAATCTGCCATGAATGCGAGCGATACAAATAGTGCGGTAAGCAAGGGATTGGACTATTAAACATGTCCCTTCGAGGGGTAGGCTGCGGAATGGTGTGTTAAGCAGATTTAATGCTCGTAATGGAGACCACACGAGTGTTAAGTGCGTAGCCTTTCTCCTTCCACTGGCTGTTGCATCGTGAGTTCGGCGGAGTCTCTTCTTTGAGACGGGGCCTCTGGTGAGCAGTCCTGTGGGTAAGAAAAAATAAAAAAAAAAAAGCAACACACTTAGGAGCCCTGGTGTGGTTAAGCCGCACTCTGGGCTGTCATGGTCGTGCCCTCCCCTATGCCCATGGTATCTCCAGGCGTAATGATGTCTGCGAAGGACTAGTCTTACAATTATGCAAGGGCTGGGGTTGAGTCGCATTGCTCGCGTGCTCGGGCGTGCGGGTGGTCTTGTTGTAGGTTACTCCGGCGTGTTTGGCGTGTCCGTTAAAACGCGGCGGACTCAAAAATGCCTTTAGAGGCTGCTCGTATACGCGAGCGTATGTGTTCCGCCGTTCGGAGGGCGTTCGGTGTTCCGTTGACCGTGATGACTCCTCGAGGGCTGGCATCTTGAGCTTGAGGTATGCGTAGTGCGGCACCGCGTTGAACTTGCAAGCGCGGTTTCGTCAGCGAGCATGATAGCGCTGCGAGCGGGACTATGTCGAAGATTAACTCCTCGCCGGAAGTTATCCGGGGAACCGAAGACCACTTCGGTGTAACCGAGCCTGTACAATTGGCCTCTACACAGTATGGCGCCTTTGAAGGTGCGTCTTTGTGGGTTTAATCCTTGAGGGTCTATGCCCATCTTGCACTGTATCTGATAAAGCGAGTTCAGGCTGCTGCCGCCGTCCATCGAGGACTCTAGTGAGTGAAATCCATCAGCGATTGGGTCTAAAACCAATGCGGCGAATCCGCCATGGCGGATTACGGTGAAATGGTCCCTTGATCAAAAGTGATTGGGCGGGAGGACCATGGGTTGAACTTTAGGCGGCCGGCTCCATCAGCGTATCGTCCACGAGTGCGCTTCCGCTCCCTCTTGCGTATGTGAGTTGCGTATATCATGTTCACCGTCGCACTTGTGGAAACCTTCATCCTCTATTGTTCGTGATCGGGTCTCTTCCTCGTCATCGCTATGCAGCCTTGTCATTGTTTTCGGCAATTAACGCTGCTGCTTAAATACCCAACAATCCTGTTGGTGTGATTAGCTGGCTTTTGAAGTGCCATGTATCGAGCAAGAAGCGGTCGAGTATTGGTCCAAATTAGGCGGGCCGGAGTAGTTCTTTTGAATAGCTTTTTCGTGACGGGTTTAGAGCCTCTTAATCCGGCGTTATTGCCGTATCCTCGATGTTATCGCTGCTAATCGGCGTTTGTTTTTGTTCGGCGTGACGACATTGCGGTCCTTAGTATCCGGACTACGAGAATTTTCTTTGAGGTTATTCTGCGGACTAGCCAGCTGTCCTCTCCCGCTGAAGCGGGTCATGAGTGGTGTGAGGGCTGCCATGGATTCGGCTTTTCTGTCCTAGGTGCGGGACAGACCACTTTCGTCGCGGATATTATGTTTGAAGGCTGTGAGGGCCTCTGCATCGAACGATCGGCGATTTGGTTTTCTTTGTTAGAACCGTGTCGAGCTATGCGGCCGATTCGTTTAGCTCTTGAAAAATGTGGCTTAGGTCATGCCGGCGTTTGGTGGTCGCACATATGTGCCTGGAAGTTGTCAAGGAGTGCGGCTTCAGGTCTTTAACACCAATTGATTCTGCTGCAAGCTGTTAAGCCAATGCCGAGCTAGTCCTTTAAGCTTGGTGGGAGATATTTGATGGCGTGAAGATCATCACCGCGGGCCATGTGGATATGAAGGAGATAGTCTTGATCCAAACCGCGGGGTCTGTTGTGCCATCGTAGGATTCAATGTTCACGGGTTTAAACCCTTGAGTTTGATGCTCCATTACTTCATCATGAAGCATAGTGGGTGTCTGGCGCCTCTATATTGGGCTATATCACGGCGTAGCTCAAGCGAGCTTTGTCTCTTGTGTTCGGCAGACGGACTTGCTTTCTGTCCGTGTGACCAGTGTCATCGCGTGCCATGGGGTGCCCGCGATCCGTGAATCGATCTTGATTGTCTTGCCTTATCCTCAATATATCTCGCAAGTCGGGCGTTCCCTGTGGCCTTGTGCTTTTCGGTGATCTTTGAGAATGCAGTTACGATGGAGGCCTAAAGGCCTATCACCATGACCCACGAGGTGGTCGGTCGGCCGTATTGTGCTTTCTGGTGATGCAGGTTTATATGCCTCCTCCTCTAATTGGGGAGCAACTTGCATTGTGGTAGCTTTTGGAGGCGTTCGAGTTCATATTCTTGACCGCAAGGACTTGATCCATCTGTCGGCTAGCGAGGTCTTGATCAGCTCTAAAATTGTTCTTGCTTTTATTTAGGCTGTTCCCGTGGCCATAAGCTGAGTTTAAGCAGCTCTTGTTTAGCCGGGATCCTCGGGCACGGCGAATTCGTTTTCATCGAGGCTTGCCTGCGTCTCGGGAGGAGAATGTAATTATCATCCTCTACCTCTTTATGCGCCACTCTCTCATGAGGCTGGCTTCTCCATCCTCTGTCTTTGAATCTTCTTTGGAGGGTTGTCTTCGGCACTCTACGGGGTGTTATTGTCCCGGTGCGGAATCTCCATTCTTCTTTGTGGCGGGATTTAGGCGGCACGGCCAGGCCGGCGCACAGGCTGTTTCTTGGAGGAATCTGCCTCCATTGCTTCTTCGCCATTCCCATCCTTTGGGATGTCCACCATGTATATGTCATATGGCGAGTGGTCTTCGATGCCCGTGAAGCTCTGGTTCTTGGTAAATCTCGGCATCATCGTCCATACCGTCGATGTCTTGGTCGTAGTCTAACATGTCGGTTAGATAAATCGGCGATGGCTACAAAGTGGGTGGTGGGTGGGCTTTGAATTTCTTCGTCGTCAGAGTCCCAACCATCGACGCAATTCGGCGGGGCTCTCCTAATAGCGAGAGATACTTTAGCGAATTCAGGATGTCACCAAAAGGTGAGTGTTGAAATATGTCATGGCGGTGAACTCCATGATCGGCTGTCGGATTCGATTGGAGGCGCGAGGAGGTTTGGAGTCGGCGAGGCCGGCACCTCAGTCCTGGCGTCGCAAGGGACAAGGGCGATGTTCGGCTCCATCGCCGTAGGGTTGCAGCCCCGGCGGTATCTAGCCACCGATCCTCGATCTCTGCAGTCGGCTCGAATTAAGGATCGGGGCGGACTCATGTCGGACCTCAAAGGCCTTTGTCCGATGTGAGCTAGATCATGCCCATCGAGAGCGGTCTGGCGGCGCTCATTTGTGGCTCGAATCCGCCGAAGATCAAGTCTCCGCGGATGTCGGCCGTGAAGTTTAGGCTTCAAATCGACGATGGCCAGGAATTCGTAGCTTCGATCTGCTCCGGATGGCCAGAATTGGCCGCATGATGCAAAACGTCGAACACGAAGATCTATCAGGGAGAAAAGTCTCACCTGGACTGCGTCGTTGTTGATGATCGAAGGAGCCATCAAGCCTATCGGTGATGACCGGAGGAACTCTCAATAAAGCACCAATGTCGATTAACCGAGACCGGCGGATCTCGGGTAGGGGTCCCGGCGTGCGTCTAGGCGGATGGTAACGAGGAGACAAGGGACACGATGTTTTACCCAGGTTCGGGCCCTCTCGATGGAGGTAAAACCCTACTCTGCTTGATTAATATTGATGATATGGGTAGTACAAGTGGATCTACCACGAGATCAAGGAGGCTAAACCTAGAAGCTAGCCTATGGTATGATTGTTGTTGTGATTGTTAGTCCTATAGACTAAAACCCTCCGGTTTATATAGACACCGAGAGAGGGCTAGGGTTACTGAGAATCGGTTACAATGGTAGGAGATCTACATATCCGTATTGCCAAGCTTGCCTTCACGCCAAGAGAAAGTCCCATCGGACATGGGACAAAGTCTTCAATCTTGTATCTTCATAGTCTTGGAGTCCGGCCGATGATGATAGTCCGGCTATCCGGACACTCCCTAGTCCAGGACTCCCTCACCTAGCTTTCGATCTGATCTTACTTGTCCTGAATCGCGATTGGTCGTCCTTTATATCTGAGTCGGCGCCCAGTGACTCCACGAATCTGATCGGCTCATAAGCGATGTCCGGCTTGGTGACTATCTATTCTTGCCTTACAATACAAGTCATACATATATGACGGTTTATCTCTACGGGCCTTAAGCCGCCTTTTTGCCTTGGGCCCTTAACTGAACCGCCATCTTCAAATATCGTCTTGGGCTTCATTGATGAATCGCCATAGGTATAACCTGGCCCCTCCTGGACGGGTCATACCTAGTAGTTATATCCCCAACATTAGGCCCCAGATTGATTTGAACTGGTTCATGGCAATCTTCAATACTTAGAAAAAATCTTCTGCTCTTCATTGTGCGAGAGTTTATAGCCTGCCATGACGTCATCTTCTAGATTTGTGATAAACCGCCATGACGTCACATGTCATTAATTCACACTTTATCCAACATATCTCAACGGATCTTTATCTTAATAACCATCCATGAATCGAGGCGCTTGGTAGGTTGGATAACCATGTTCTGGTCTCCTCATTTTTCCCGCCCACTTATGAGTCTCCTTATAAATAGCCACGACCAGTCTTTCCTCATTCTCCCCCTTTACATCATCTTCCTCCTCTTGCAACCTCCTGCCGCTCGAGCTCGCCCGCCCCCGCATGCCACCTACTCGCCCTCATCCTTAGCCTTTGCATCACTGAGCGAACGAGAGAGCGGCGGCGCCCCTCCATGATCGATCTACATTTATAAAGTACTTGTTTTCTGTCCCTAGATGCATTAGGGTTTACGAACCTCCACCTATTCTTCTTAGTTAAATGCAGTTCATCCTTAGTGCCTGCACCATAACCCTCTTTGATCTGAAAACAGCGCAGAACTTATGCGGTGGTAGTTTTGCCTCCGCCTTCCATACCAGCGGATCATTTTTCTTTGAAGATAGATCCCCTTAGAGCTTATGAACTCATTTGTACTAGTTTTTTAGGTCTTGATTTATTTCCTTTTTCTGAACTACCGCTGATCTGAAATAACACTTGCAGTCTATGAAATCTGTTTGTGCCATACTTAGCAAAAAAACTGCACCTGGATAGATCCACCTAGTCATAGCGGCTCATACCACCGGCTTTAATTGCAATGATCAATAGATAACATCAAACTGCTCATGGCGGCTTAAATAACCTGACATAATTTGTCATATACCATTAGGCCCCTTTATAAGCCGCCATTCTGAATATGTGATGTAATACTTTTCCTCCAGCTTAAATTTGAACCGGCAAACTTATTCCTTTTTTAGGCTTCCTTCTTCACAATGCCGCCCAAAACAACAACTTCTTGTAACTGGGTTTGCTCCATTGTCACGGATAATACACTGGAAGACATGTGAAAACCGGCTATCTGCCCAAAAAGGATGTCATGTCATACCGTGCCCCTAAGTCAACAGAAGAAAAACCTCAGCCCAAAGAAGGGGAAGTCATTGTCTTCACTGATCACATGAACCGGGGCTTTTCGCTGCTGGATCTAAGTTCTTCAGAGACGTTCTGCGCTTTTTCGACCTCCACCCTCAAGACATCGGACCCAATTCCGTGTCTAACATATGTAACTTTCAAGTGTTCTGAGAGGTGTATCTTGAAGAAGAGCCCAGCTTGTTACTTTTAGAGAATATTTTTACTTGAACCACTAGAATGAATACTCCAGCGGACCTAGTTTGGAACTTCGGAGGTCTCAATCCAGCGACGGTGAGGCGCCATTTTTCCTTATCATAGCGACAAGACATCAAGGACTAGAACCGGACATGGTTCTCTTGCCAAGAATACCTCTCCGGTGATGAGAACCCTCTTGCTTGCTTTTAGCCACATGTCTCGAATCCAATCATCCGCTCCCAACAAGTTGACAGCTGTTGATGTGAGCTTCGCCCTACCATTGCAAAGTCAAAAGCTCTATTGGGGAGCGGTTTAAATGGCATTGATTTGGTCGGTCTTTGGGTTGCTGGCAGATCATCCTTGAGCCATCGCTCCAGTTAATGTGCACTTACGGGTGACACAAAGGATCATCTGCGCCATAGCCCGATGAGTTATCTAAAGACCTTATCAATGATATGGCCGAAATTAAACAAGATAAGCTTAGCAAGCTGTGGCAAGAAGGGCCAAAGCCGCTACGCAAAACTAACTCAGCTCGAGGGTAAGCATGGCGAGTTAATTTACCTTTATCTTTGATGTTTTGTCTTAACTCAAACCTTTGCTGATTTTCACGAGTGATGGCGAGTTTTGGAAGAAAGAATATGACCATGAGGCTGCAAAGAGAGCCAGAAACTCAAGAAAGCCGCTAGGAGATCCGCCACCAATAAAAGACGGAAAAAGCCCAGCGCTTTTGAATTGCTTCAATTGGAGGACACCTCTGAGTTGGAGGTAACTCTTGATTCTCTTGGCTCTTTTCAACCATCTTATTGACATCGACTATCATCAGGATGACACGGGAACGAGTCAGGGAGTGGAAGAAGAGGTAACTATTATTTCCTCCGACTCCGAACCTTTGCCAAGACAAAAAAATCTAAAGAGTAACCCAAAAAGTAAGATTTTCACACCCCTTAGCTCATCTGGATCCTCACTTTATTTTCAAGCAATAGATGCTTGAGAACCGTGACAAACTTCGAACAAGCAAGGATCGGAACTTTCTTCGGCTTGCGAACCATGAGAGCGTCGAAATGAGGTCACCCCCGATTTAAACTCTTTATATACTTTGGCGGGTCTTACTCGTCAATCACTCGACTCTTCCGACTCAAATTATTAGGATACATCTCATTCCTCCTCTGGCGATTCAATTCAATCCAACATGCTGGCTTTCAAAACCACTCCTGGGTAATTGTCATTTACTTTATATTTTACTCATTCTGATCTTGTTATGCTTATACTGCCCTTTTGATTCATGAAGTGGAAAAAGCAAAGCCCGATAAGAGGTAAGAAGAACAAACCGGTTAAGTTCAAGGTCGATGAGCCAAAGCAGCGATTCGAGGCACTGAGATCTCTATCCCCAAATCATCGAGGCGGTTCTTGATAACCTGCCAACAACTTCTACCCCCCATGGAATGAGCCATTGATGAGTCTGTAAATCCTGAAGTCTCTAGTCCACGAAGGCGGTGATGTTCATGATGAAGACATGGCGATCACTACTCACGGCTTTAGAGAACAGGGAGACCCACCAGCCAAGAATTACGCCTGGGAGGAGCACATTGAGCAGCGTAAAGTCAGATATGATGTTCTTGACTATACCCAATTGAGCATTGGCGAAGTTTTTTACGGTTATATTAGCCAAGTGCACGGCTTGCTTGGCTGTCGTGAGAGCGAACACCTATGGGGCGGGGCCCTTTTGATCGGCGAGGCGGAGGTTACCTGAAAAGCGGATCGGCGAAGCCTGGCGGTTTACCCAACGGAGCTCTCGGAGATAATACTCCTCGGCTGCTAGCCGGATTGTATTGTGTTCTTGCTCAGAACCTTTGAGAGCTCTGATACCGCCGGCTGCTAACGAGACCGGCGTGAGTGTTTTTGGTTTGAACCCCCTCTCGTTGCGCATGGGCCTCCTTTTATATGTTCAAGGGTCACAAGCAGTGCTTAGCGCATGCAAAGGTAAAAATGGAAAAAGAGTGCGGTTGGTACACCTACTTATGCGATGTATCATACCTAACCACGGCGGGGACAAAGGCATTAAATGCCGTGCATGTCGCCCAAGCAGTCTGAAAAAGTGGCCGTTAGGCGCCACCACTTGCCATGATGGCAATCTTGTCATCTCCGCTTGCCACCTCGCCAGCTTGGCTGCCTGACCTCTCGCCACGTCTTTGGAGCGGTCCCGAGGCGACGCGTTGATGGATGTCTTGGAGCATAGAGTGCAGTGGTGGCCTATCGCTGACAAAGCGCCTTGCATGATCGTTGTCTTGTCGCACCGGAAGCTTGTCGCTCACGGGCCTTGCCGGGGAGCGGTAGCGTCGCGGCAAGTTCCTGAAATGCCTTGGTTGGCCTTCGGCAAGCTCCTCTTGCGGGGTCTTGGCCTTCTCGGCAAGCTCCTCTTGCAGGTCTTGTCTCCTTGGCTTAAACACTTTGTTCTTGAATGGCTCCAAAGGAACCACGGAGGACCTTGGCGGTCACTTTCGGCAAGCCTTGCCTTGGTAGCTGCATTTGCCGTGCACAAGTTCGGGATACTAAGGTACCCCTACTCTAGTACACCGCAGAGGCCGGGCCTGGGCCGCCTACGCTGCCGGCGCTGTTGGGCCAGGCCCAAAAGCAGGCTGCAGACACTTGCAGCGGCTGGGCCGCCGTATCTTACTCCGTATCCTGCGCCCTCCCTTAGCGGCGCAGCGTCGAATCTGGCGTCGTGGGAGAGATCGTGGGTGGTTTCTTTATTCGGAAAAAGTGTAGCGTTAGCCTCCTCCCTCTTTATAGCGAGAAGCAGGGGCAGTTCCCCATCTCGCTAATTCTTTGTTCCAATCTCGAAATCTCCGTCGCTCCCCCTTCTTCCAAAAGCGAAGAGACCAGCGCTCCGCCCCCCCCCATGCCGTCGCCGCCTGCGCCGATCTCCCCACTACCTCCGCCATAGCTCCGAAAAGCGGGAAGAATGTGAAGTCGGCCGGCGCTGCGGCTCGGCGCTCTGCGAAAGGCGGGCAACCTTCCCCAGGCTCGCCTTGAAGGAGGTGAGGGAGTGGTACTACCTCTTCTGGTCGGCGGAGGCAGGCGCATCAGCGCCTGAAAGGTACTCTCGCTGCCGCAAGCGGGCTCCAGCGGATACCCTTTCTTGAGTTGTTCTTCTCTGCGGGCTTTGATGGATTCATGTACCTAGGGTAGGGTCATAGGCTGACCTAAGCGTCCTACCGAGGACACTCTCGAGAAGAAATCATCTTCGGTCGACCAAAGAGAATCCACTCATTGTTGGAAGGACTCGACCATGGAAGACTCACTCGACCATGAAGACACACTCGACCACCGGAAGGTGAGAGGCACTCTGCAGCATAGCGGCTTGCTATTGAATAGGCTTAATGATAGTTAAGGCACTTTATGAGGCGTTACGATGCGCCCGAATATGTGCTTTAACCCTCCATTATGTGGGCTGGCTGGGGTCTGGCGCACTCTATATAAGCCACCCCCTCCACGGATAGAGGGTTCGCACTCTTGTAATACCTACACTCATAATCCACTCGACCGCCTCGGGGCTCCAGGGCGTGGGGCTTTACTTCTTCGAGAAGGGCTGAACTTCGTACATCGCTTGTGTTCACAACCTCTCCATAGCTAGGACCTTGCCTCTCCTTACCTACCCCCACTCTACTATCGGACTTAGAACCCGACGGTTGGCGCCCATCGTGGGGCGGTGTTTTAGCGATTTGTGGAGGAGTTGCGTACTTCAGTACCTTCATCATGATATTTGCTGGAGTTTTGGTTGAGGCGCGAGATCCATCTCGATGCTCTCACCTTTATCGCCCGGCGACTCCGCATGGCTCAGGAGGCTCCACTTGACATCGGCGCTCCCGTCCATGAGGCGGCGCACTTCAGCGCATGTGTTCGCGGTGTTACTGCTCTGCGGCAACCGTCGACCCGTGTCGGTCGACTCCCTATCGATCGCCTACCCGGTCTCCCACAGGCGCATAAGCGCCTTGGTGATCGAGACTCAGCGGTGGGTGAAAGCGGTGGCTCGCCCGGACAGCCACCGCCCAGTCATGACCATTGAGCCCGGCGAGTCCCTCTACGGACTGTTCGATCTGTCGGTGGCTCGTAGAAGCGCATCGAAGTGTGATAGCGGTGATCGGCGGCGGAGATCCTCATGGTTGGCGGCCCTCGCGATCCTCCGGCCGCCCATGGCGGTGGAGCGCCGGGGAGAATTACCCGTGCAAAACACGAAAGTACCGGCCGAGACACTTGACTCTGCGAAGAGAAGAGCCGCCCTTGAGGAACATGGATGCCTGCATACTCCCATCGCCGGAGAAACCCGAGGCTCGTGCCTTGGAGGAAGCACGTTTGTAGCGTGGCTGAATCGCTCGCTTGGAGAATCTTCAGCGAGCACTTTCGGCAGCCGTAGCGACAGCGAATCCCGAAGCGATCGGCGTCGACTCTTCCCACCGACTTCGGGTATACCGCCGCCAATTCAGAATTTAGCGGTGTGCCTTTCGTATAGCGAGAGTCCATCCAGCCGTCTCGGTCGGAAGCTGGGAGAGCTTGCGGCGAATCGAGATTTACTCGAGCAGCGAGACGCGAACTCAGCCGTGTCGCGATCGAGGCGGCAAGTTTCTGATTGATCCGTCGCTGCGAATCTTATCGATCGGCTCCAGCCCGGATCGCCTCTGCGGCGAGAAGCGCGACAATCGGCGAAACGTATGGGCTGGGATGACAGGCGTCGAGTGCCCCTTTCCCCTCGAGGTAGGAATTAAATGCGCTCCTCGGCGGCAAGATGTGAGACGTCGATTCGATGCTGGCGAAGAGTTCGGTCGACCCGAGGAACCCGAGCTTTGTGCGCGATCCATTATCGTGCAAGGCTTGGTCGGCCGGAGCAGAGCCCATCGGCGGACCGAGAGATGCACCCACCGGTCAGTGCATGTCTCGGTCCGGAGTGTTTTAGCGAGGGCTATCGAGCGCGATAATCCCCCAATTTCAGATTAGCGAAAGTCGGCAAGTTCCTTTGGGAATCCAAGCACGAAACAGCGAAGATTACAGTGGCTGTTGATTGGTGGTGGGAATGATGAGGTGGCCATGAAGCATTTGCCCCTCATGTTGGAAGGCTCTGCGGGCATGGCTGAATCGAGTTACCTCCTAGCGGTATATATACTTGGGAAGATTTGTCGAGTGTTAAATCGAGGACTTTTGAAGGGACTTGCAAGCGACCGGCTGGTTTGTGAGCTGCAAGTTTGTGTCGCGAAGACTAATGAAACTCTCAGGAGTACATTGAGAGGTGGATTACTTTGCACCATCTTGTGGAAAATGTGTCGACCATCGGCGGTTTGCGCCTTCAAAGATGGCGTCAAAAGCAGAGAATTGAGTTTGAAGTTTGGTCGAACGGCGACATGACCTGAGTCGAATGATGGAATTGCTACCAAATGCATGTGGCGGGAAGAGACCGACTCGGCGGCAAATATAAGCCAAGTCGATCGGAGAAGAAATTCGGTCGGAGCGAAGCGGAAGCGAGCCAGCAGCTCTGGAGAGGCCACAGCGTGACTTCGGGGAAGTTCAAAGGGAAGCGAAAGGATCTGGAATCCTAAGAAAGTAAAAAGATAAAGAAGGCAATGGCGTGATGGATATGCCATGCCATATTCACGACGAAGAAAGATGAAGAGGGCAACATCATTTACGAAGCACACCACTGCGCCGATGTCGACTCTGATCCAGCGGTTTCGGGGAAAACAGTCTAAGGACAAGGAGAAGGAGCGGACAAGGCGGAGACAAAGAGGACAGCGAGGAAGAATATCCGCATGTCAACTCCACTCGATGATCTTCGCGGATGTGGAAAGCAAAAGTCGTGAAAGTCATTAACCGTGAGGTGAACATGGTTGCCCAGTAAAGCCAAGTTATGTGAAGTGGTCCCAAACACCCATCACATTCGACCAATCGATCACGACTCACATTGCCACCTGGCGACAGCGTTGAGTGGTCGATCCAATTGTCGAAGGCACTTTCGTGACGAAAGTCTTGATGGATGGTGGTAGCGGGCTGAATTTGTTATATCTGGATACATTGAAAGGGATGGGCATTCCGATGTCGGTGAGCACCAACAATATGAGTTTCCGCGAGTCATACCGGGAAGAAGGCCAACTCACTCGGCGAAATAGCCTGGGCGTGGTTTTGGTGATCCAAGCACTTTCGCAAGAAAAGTTGACCTTTGAGGTTGTGGATTTTGAGTGCATACCACGCCATTTTGGGGAGGCCAGCCTACATACGATTCATGGCTCGACCATGCTCGTGTACCTCAAACTGAAAATGCGGGACCCAAGGGGTGATCCACATCACCGTGATCGGAAGAAAGCGAAGAGTGCTTCGAGCGGCTCGAAGATTGCCGACTCCCAAGTGACAGCGGTCGGTCAGCGAATACATGCAAAGCGCGAATCCGAGTGATTTATTACGATCAAGAAGCCAGCCACGAGTGCGCATTTCGATCGTTTGGTGAGACAAAGCCGGTCCATATTCACCGGTGATCCCAATGCAGCCTCGACCCACATCTCCACAACACTCGACCGAAATAGGAAAAGCGCTCATCCGGTTCCTCCGTGAGCTGGGACATTTTGCATGGAAGCGGTGACATGCGGTGTTCAGAGGGCTGGCTGAGCATCGCCTCGAATCGACAAGTCAGCAAAACCGGTCGAAAGCATCTTGGCGGTCCGCCGGAAGAAGAAAAGCTATTGGTGAAGAAGTGGCTCATTGTTGGCGGCAGGATTTATCAAGAGATATACCACTCAGTGGCTTGCTAATGTCGTCATGGTTCCCAAGAAGGACAACTCACTCCGCATGTGCATTGACTTTAAGCACATCAATCGGGCCTGCCGAAGGATCATTCCTCTCCCGCATAGATCAAATTGTTGACTCGACGCGGGATGTGAAGATGTCTTTTCTAGATGCATATTCCGGGTATCATCGGATCCGTCTGTATGGACCCGATGAAATAAAACAGCTTTCATCACTCCATTGGGTGCTACGCTATATCACCATGCCATTCGGCCTCAAGAATGCGGAGCAACATTTATGCGAATGATTGAAGTGTCTTCTCACTCAAATCGGTCGGAATGTGGGCGTATATGGATGATATCGTCGTTAAGTCGCGAAAAGGTTCCGACCTGCTTGCTGACCTCGCGAAACATTTGCCAACCTCGGAAGATGCGATATCAAGCTCAATCCGTCAAAGTGCACATTCGGAGTTCTGGTGGCAAATTACTCGGTTTTCGTTTCGAGCGAGGAATCGGCGCTAATCGAGAAGATCGGCACTATTCTCCGAATGAAGCGCCTTGTGCGAGTGTCGGCGTCGAAGCTTACGGATGCTTGGCGCTTTAAGTCGATTCATCTCGAGTCGGTGAAAAGGTGTTGCCTCTTTACCGGTGATGAAGAAGGCGACAAGTTGAGTGGACTCGAAGCTGATGCAGCGTTTGCGAGCTAAAAGCTCTGCTCTCCACCAGCCGGTGCTTGCTGCTCCAATCAGCAAAAGCCTCTGTTGCTTTATATTGCAGCCTTTGGACAAGTTGTCGATCTTGTGCTTACGATCGGCGGGAAGAGGAAGGAAAGGCCTTCAAAGTTCAGCGCCCGGTGTATTATTATGCGAAGTCTTGACTCCATCAGCGAAGATACCCTCATTATCGAAGCTTGTGTATGGTATATACATGACCACAAAGAAGGTTGCTCACTATTTCTCGATCATTCTATCACGGTCATCGTGACGCTCCTTTATCGAGAGATCTGCACTGAGAGCGCAACGGTCGAGTGGCGAAATGGGCGATTGAGCTTCTTCCCTTGATATCAAATTCGAGGCAAAAAGCCATTAAGTCGAGGCTATAGCGGATTTCCTTGCGAGTGGATTGAACAACAATGACCGGTGAAGTTCACTCGGACATTGAACCATGTTCTTGACGGCTCCAAGATCTTTGAATGGTTACGGTCTTGGGGTTGTTCTAGTTTCCCCGGAGGAGATAAGCTTAGGTATGTGCTCGATTCACTTTGATTCCTCCAACAATGAGCGAGTATGAGGCCCTCTTATATGGATTGCATGGCCATCTCACTCGGCGTCCGTGCTTTGATGGTCTATGGCGATTCAGATCTAGTGGTCGATCAAGTGATGAAAGAGTGGGATGTGAAGCCCGGCTATGTTGGATCTTGCAATGCGATGAGGAAGCTGGAAAAAAAGTTCTAGGGTTGGAACTCCATCACATCCCCGATTGAAAAATCAAGCGGCAGATGATCTGGCGAAGATAGGGTCCAAAGAAACCATTCGAGTGGTGTGTTTTGGAACATATACACACTCCGTCGATTAAAGAAGATCCTTCACGGAGAGCTCCACAACCCAAGAGTGCCACAGACCCGGTGAGGTTGAGGTCGGCGGTGGTCGACTTGGTCATGGAAGTTTTAGTGGTCACTCCAGTTGGACAATTCCATACATCGCATATATTACGAAAGGAACTCCGAGGAGGATGAGGAAGAGGCTCGGCGGATCGTCCGTCGATCCAAAGCCTTCCGTTATCAATGGGCAGTTGTATAGAAAGCCCGGCGAGTCGGACAAAAATGCATAACGCCGAGAAGAAGGTCGAGTCATACTCAATGACATCCACTCGGGGACTGTGGTCACCATCGTCCTCTCGGACCATTGTAGCCAAAGCATACCGAGCAGATTTTCTTGGCCAGAGCAAATGAGATGGCGAAAGAAATAGTGGACAAGTCACGAAGGATGCGGTTCTACTCAATATGTCACACAAGCTGCGTCGATACGAAGACCATTCCACTCGTCGGCCTTTCGCGGTATGGGGGTTGGACATGGTCGGTCCCTTGCGAACAGGTCGGGTGGTTTCACGCATGTCTTGGTAGCGATCGACAAGTTCACCAAGTGGATTGAAGCTAAACCAATCAAAAGTCTTGGCCTTGATACTGCTGTTTCCTTCATCGGAGGTGGCGTTCGGATATGGGGTCCCTTGCGGCATTATCACGGATAATGGGTGAACTTTGACTTCGGAAGAATTCAAGGATTTACAGCGCCCAAGGCACCGCAGTCGACTACGCTTGATCGCTCATCCACGGTCGAATGGGCGAGCGAGAACAAGCCAGCGGATTAATCCTCAAAGTGCGAAGCCCCGTGATCACGAGATCTCAAGCATGCGGCTGGAGCTTGGGTTGTGAACTTCCTTGGTGCTTTGGGGTTTGCGGACCACGCCTAATCGGTCGACGGAAGAACTCCCTTCTTCTGGTCTATGGAGCGAAGCAGTCCTACCGGTGATCTCCTTCACAATGCTCCCGAATTGAACTTTACAATGAAGCGAAGCTGAGCAAAGCGCGTCAAGATCGGTCGACCTCCTAGAAGAGGAAAGGAGATGGATCGATCCGCTCGACCATCTACCGACAAGACTTGCGTCGCCTTCGCCCGAGAAATGTGAGAGGTCGAGCCTTCCGGGAAGGGATCTGGTCCTTGAGTGGATCGATGAAACAACATAAACTCGCTCCCTCTGGGAAGGGCCCTTCATCGTCACAAGGTTCTCCTAGCAGGGCATATCGTCTCTAGCGTCGAACACAAAATCGCGAGAGCCGAGCTTGGAATGCGGATCTGCTCCGCCCGTTTTACATAAAGTTTTCACTCGGAAGAGTTGTAATAAAATATACATAGTTCATGGGCTTGAAATAATAGTGTCATAATTCCTTCATAATTTTTGTCACTTTTTATTTTTGTCGATAAAATTTTCCCCGATGGGTGGCTTAATCATGAATCCGTTTACGCCTAAGTTTGTACAAATCCTACCGAGTGGTAAGCGGACTTCCACTCGGAGGCTTAACTGTGAATCCGTTTAGCCTAAGTAACAAAAATCCTACCGAGTGGTAAGCGGACTTCCACTCGGAGGCTTAACTGCAGATCGATGCTACGCCTAAGATATAAAAATCCTCTGAGTGGCAAGCGGACTTCCACTCGGAGGCTTAACTGCGAATCCGTTTCGCCTAAGTAACAAAAATCCTACAGTGGTAAGCGGACTTCCACTCGGAGGCTTAACTGCTGATCCAGTGCTACGCCTAAGATATAAGACCGAGTGGCAAGCGGACTTCCACTCGGGGGCTTAGCTGCAGCCAGTGCTCGCCTAAGGTATTAAAATCCTACAGAGTGGTAAGCGGACTTCCACTCGGAGGCTTAGCTGCAGCCAGTGCTCGCCTAAGGTATTAAAAATCCTACAGAGTGGTAAGCGGACTTCCACTCGGGAGGCTTAAGCTGAGTCCAAGTACTCGCCTAAGTACAATGTACCCTAGCAAGGAGGATGAGGCCTGGTCATTGCGACCCTCTCCTCGAGCTACACCATAAATAGCGTGTGTACCCATAAGGAGAGGCGAGGTGCAGGTCATTGCGACCCTCTCCTCAGAGCTACACCATAAGTATGATGTCGTTAGCAAGAAGATGAGGTGCAGGTCATTGCGACCCTCTCCTCCGAGCCGCCACAAATGGAAATCCTACGAGTGAAGAGCAAATCTCTCACTCGGGGCTTAAGCTCAGACTCGATGCTGCGCCTAAGGTATAAGAAATCCTCACAGAGTGAAGAGCAAACCTCTCACTCGGGGGCTTAGCTGCAGCCAGTGTTAGCCTAAGGTATAAGAAATCCTCACTGAGTGAAGAGCAAACCTCTCACTCGGGGGCTTAAGCTGCAACCAGTGCTGCGCCTAAGATATAAGAAATCCTGCTCAGTGAAGAAGCGAGACCTCTCACTCGGAGGCTTAACTGCAACCAGCGCTCGCCTAAGGTATAAGAAATCCTACAGAGTGGAAGCAAACCTCTCACTCGGAGGCTTAGCTGCAGCCCACACTACAAGAAATATGTCAACTTATGACCTTACATCGGTGACCCTCGAAGAATTGGTCATAAATCTATGACCATTTTAGACCAATTGGTCAAAAGGCATTGAGGGGCTCCAAACCACTGAACCATTGCGACCATTTTGGTCGGAAAGGTCGTAATTTCCTTACGAAATGGTCACAAAGCAAATAGTGCTAGTCCATTGCCTTATTTCTAGTTGTTAACGACCAATATAGATGGTCATAGCCTTGTAAATTGTGGTGGGTTGCTATGACTAGGCGCCACCTCATCGAGTTTTGCCTATGTGTCATGTCCATGTGGCAGTTTTGCCCTAGGTTGTGAAGCAACCTATATTCTATCATTCCCAAAATTCCCAAAAAATCTCATAAATTCTTTGGGTCATATCTTTCGTCAAATATGTAAAACCTTCCTTGCCTAGTTCAAAAATAATTCAAAAATATTCATTTTCCTATTTTGTTCAGAGTGTGATTTGTGAAGGAAGTACCACTTTGGCATGTCCAAATAGTATCCATTTTCTCTGATGCTTTCCTATGCCCAAATAACCATCCTCCACCAAATGCCAGCTCAATCCATTCATTATTTTGAGCCGAGCTTCAACATTCGTATTTATGTCGGTGTGGTGGTTTGCAAAGCAAGTACCACCTAGGCTCCTCCTTTTGAGCTGAAAATTTGTGAAAGCGGTCTTCTTAATGGCTGATCATCCTCGGCCAAAACTCCGCCCATTATTCATGTACATTTCCGTACCACTAATCAAACACTTGGTGCTAATTCATGTTTGAGCATCGATTGGTCTCCTCATGAGAATCTTATGTTGTAATTTTCTTCCTAGCACCAACTTTGGGGAGTTCCCAACCCACTAGACATGCCTAGGCCGCCCGAGAACACATGGCAGCATGCCAGTCCTTGATGACCACTTGGCGGAGCATCTTGAGTTCTGGCAGCTCTAGAGTTGGGGCCCTCGGCCACCGCCCAAACCTCGACGTATCGCCACCAAACCATGTATTTATGATTAAATAGGTCCTTATGTAACTAGAAATGATTTTTGGAAAAAATACATAGCAAACTATGAGGCATTTGCAGTTCAAATTTGACCGCTTCGGTGAATCGTGAAAATTTGTCTTTTCACGAGAGGTGGATCAAAATTTTTACACCAGACCATTTTGTCAATTGTGCATTAAATATGGCCTAGTATTTTATAAAAATGATTTGGTCAATTTTGCAACAATTATTTGGTAGTTCCTTCACAAAAAACCTCCTTTGGGACTCGAAAAATGGAAAATGGTTTTTAGTCCAGAAAATGAAAACTTCCTTAGGCAACATTGTTTGCTATTCAATATGCACCCTTGTGCACAATATGAGATCATTTGAACAAACTATGCCATGAATGTGGCCATAAGATTGATCATTTGGCTTGAAAGCCATGAATCTTCACACTTGATAGCTCATTTACGAGAACACTTTTTAAAATAATTACTGTATTACAAGTTTATTATTTTTCTGGAAACTTGGTCACATATAATGACACAATCGAAGGTTTTCCAATTTTTGATTTTTTGAATTTTTATGCCCGTTTTAATATCTTGCGGTCAAAGCAGCGGGCTTGACCGTTCCTAGCTAGTGGTTGAATCTTGGAATTTTTTGGTGTTTCTATGATTAAATAGATACTTATGTACCTATAAATGATTTTTGGAAAAATAAAGAAGCGAACTATGAGGCATTGCAGTTCAAATTTGACCCTTCCACAGATCGGAAATTTGTCTTTTTCACGAGAGGTGGATAAAAACTTTTGCACCCAACCATTTTGCCAATTGTGCATTAAATATGTCCTAGTATTTTATAAAATTTATTTGGTACAATTTTGCAACAATTATTTGGGAGGTCCTTCACAAAAAACCTCCTTTTGGGCACTCGGAAAATGAAAAATGGTTTTTTAGTCCAAAGAAAATGAAAACTTCCTTAAGCAACATTGTTTGCCATTCCAATATCACCCTTGTGCACAATATGAGATCATTTGAACAAACTATGCCATGAATGTGGCCATAAGATTGATCATTTGGCTTGAAAGCCATGAATCTTCACAGATGATAGCTCATTTACGAGAACACTTTTTAAAATAATTGCCGTATTACAAGTTTGTTATTTTTCTTGGGAACTTGGCCACATATAATGACACAATCTGAAGGTTTCCCAATTTTTGATTTTTTGAATTTTTATACCGTTTCAAAATGCGGTCAAAGCAGCGGGCTTGACCGTTCCTAGCTAGTGGTTGAATCTTGGAAAACTTTTGGTGTTTCTCGATTAAATAGATACTTATGTACCTAGAAATGATTTTTGTAAAAATAAATAGCGAACTATGAGGCATTTGCAGGTTCAAATTTGACCGCTTCGGTGAATCGTGAAATTTGTCTTTTCACGAGTGGTGGATAAAACTTTTGACACCCAACCACTTGGTCAATTGTGCATTAAATATGTCCTATTATTTTACAAAATTGATTTGGTCAATTTTGCAACAAATGTATTGTAGGTCCTTAAAAAACTCATTTTGGGCACTCGAAAAATGATGGAAAATAGCTAGAAATATCGGAAATGCATACAAATTGGTCCTCATCCATAAAATGCGATCTAACTCTAGTGAAAATTTGTGTAGTGCCCTTCTAGAAAATATTTTTGATATCTGCTTCACAAAATCCCTCTATTTTGAGTACTACGTCTCCCTTCATAAAATGCGATCCAATCTCATCGTGCGTTTGAGACTCGTCTCCCTTGTGTGTGTGTGTGTGTGTGTGTGTGTGTGTGTTTCTCGTCTTCTTGACTTGATTGAGAATCAATCACACCAGCTGCCCATGAAACCAGCCCCTCACTCCCTGACTCCTGGCAAGCAAGCCGCTTGAGTTGAGGGGGCGCCATGAGTCGCCATCCTAGGAAGCGTGGGCAGGCAGCGTGGGGGAGTTGTCTTGTGGCGATTGTGAAGAAGGTGGATGCATCTTTTTTTCATGTGTGTGTGCGAGATGCGGTGAGAGATAACGAAAGAACACATATCCAACGTCTATGGATGGATGAGTCCAGTGAGCCTTGAGGAGGCTGGCGAACAACTTCGGCGGTCGGCCGTATGAATAACGCCCTTTGAAAAATCTATGCCATTCAAGATATAACCTTGTGCAAAAAATACAAGAGAACAAAAAGAAATAATACAATTACATAAGCTTTGTTCTCATTGGTTGAAACGTTTGTGCCACGGATTGATGGCGTGGCACATCCATCCATCCATCCATCTATCCCATTTATCTCTGAGAAAAAGGAGAAAAAAAAAAAAAAAACCCCACCGCAGCCCAACTACCCCAAACCCTAACTCCCATGATCCCCTCTCACAGTCTTCCCCGATTCAGATCCACGCCGCCGCCGCGTCCCCCTCCCCCTTCCCGCCTCCCAACCCCCCTCACTGCTGCCTCTCCAGCACCACCTCTCCACCCTCGCCATCGCCTCCTCCTTCCCCCATGGCGCCGCCCAGTCCCTCGTGCTCGGGTCGGACGAGGTCGCGCGCGCGCTCACCGGCACACTCGTCTTCACCGTCTGCAACCCAGTCGGTGCTAGGGTTTCGGGCCGGCGTCGCCGGCGGCCGCTCCGCTCTTCTTCGACAGGATCTGCCACCCTCACCTCTCCTCCGTCTCTCAGCCCGCCTCATCGGTGCTAGGGTTTCTGGTCCATCCCTCATCCAACATCGGTGCTAGGGTTTCTGGTCCATCCCTCTTATTTTCCATGACCCTCTCCCTCCTCACCTTGCAGATCCACCACGCCATGGGCCAGATCGAGCCCCGATGCCATGGTCTTCCTCTGCCCGCTCAAGTGCTACTCGAGGTCAAGCAGCGGACGCCATCAAGGTCGGCACCCCTCTCTTCTGCCATTCTTCCTTCCATTCCTTGTGTGACTTGTGTGATTTTCTCATGGTGGATGGGCTAGTCTCCTCGATGCATGGATGGATGGTTTGGTTCTTGAGGAACATCAGGTCTTCTCTTCTCTTCATCAACGAGAGTCTTGTCTTCTCTCATGGATGGATGAGTGTCCATCAATTTAGTCCATCTATTCTGATGGCAATTGATTCCATGCTTTTTGTCTTGTCATACTCTAAAATTAAGTGGTAGCACGGATGCAAATTTCCCATCATCCTTTAGTTGCACTAGTCCTATGTATTTGGCGGCGGTGCATATCTTCCTTTTTATAATTCACTCATCTTAGCAGTCACATATCCGTCCTTGTAACATCTGTTTGATCAATGCTGTTTTGTTCTCATATAGAATGTCCATTTGTTGCTATCCATCATGCCTCGATGAAAAGTTGTAGCCTCCTATGTACCGTTTTCATGACATTAATAATGACTGAGCATTTTCCATATGGTGTAATATCACGAGACAACAATGAGCTAGTAATGCTATGTTAAAATGAATGTGTAATATCTTAAAATAAGGTTGCACTTTTAGAGAGATCGGAACAACGATGTTGGATGCTTGGTAGTTGTCTTGTGTTGTGTGCATGTCGGTTGCTAGCGGTATGTCCGTGAGCACCGTCTTTGGTGTTAATCGCAATGATCAGCTTCAATAGCATGACCGATTACCTAAACATGATGCATATTTATTAACAAAAATGGTAATGCATTTTGCTCATACCGGGTGCTCGATTTGAGTGCATTGCGAATGCTAATAGACCATGATAACTTGTATATTGGACTGTCCCTCTCTCTGTTTGACTCGCTCAATCTCTCCTATCTTCTGCGGCGCTGCCGTATTAGAACTATCTGACTTAGCGGGTGGCCCTATTTTGCCGTCGGAGAGGAGCTCTAAATCATGACCCCTCTTCTCCACTACGTGTTCAGCGAAACTGTTTTAGTTTGTCATACATAATTGACTATGCTTATGTTGGTTGTTATTGAGTGTATAATTCATTAGATTAATTATTTGTTTTGAAGTATAACTGAAACTTCATATATGTATTTACATTCATTGAAAGCATATAATCAATATCTGGTCTTATGATTTATGTCTTTGTTATCTCAAATAAAAAAGCATATAACAGCAGCAGTAGCACAAATTTAACTGAATTCAATTAAAATTTCCAGAATCTCTTCTTGATATGTAATGTTTTAGTGCAACAAAGTCATCTAGAGTGAGGTCCATGTGGTGCTCTGAGATGCTCTTGATGGTTTGTTGTCAAGATTGATATCCACATATGTCATGATCTTTGCTAGCTTGTTTCAGATCCGAGTATCTCTTCTTGATAGTCTTGTTAACATAATTCAGTCCGATAACTCTAATTAATTAACTGAATTTATTTATTTAATTATATTACATTGAAACCTTTCCTTTAATTATAATTAAAGAAGGGTTTGATTTAATTAAAGCTGGACGGCTTTGGGACTTATATATACACAAATCGGTACTAAAGTAGAGTGCATATGATCTCTGTTAGTAAAATTTCAGCATAAATATCTTCCCATGTAGTTACGCTATTTTTAGTTTGGGTTGAAGTGATTGGTAGGCCTAGTGGTTGTGCGATTCTATGATCCCATCTGTAAAATTTATATGCACACCTCGTATGAATCTGTGATCATATCGATTGAAATTTATATGCATGTTCCTCCTTTGTCTACCCATTTACTTAGTAATACATATACGCACTTTTGTTATGCTTCTCTCTTTGTTTGTATGGCGGCCAGGCTGCCTATATTATGTGATCTGCTTCCATAGTGTTTGTATGGAGTCGAGATAATTGTGTTTTCCTCGGCGGTGGGTCGTGAGACACCGCTCTGCTATATAGGCTAAGCTGCCGCTAGTGTTTGTCTTGATGTTGCGGCTTAGAGCATCATCTCCAATAGCTGCTGCTGTTGATGTGCTTGTTGTGGTGTCATGTGCTTCTCTGAATCATTTATGCGCTTAGCTGATTAAGCGTGCAATTTTTTAGTATTTTGTTACGATGGTGTTTCTTTTTTGGCTCAAGTGCTTAACTTATGAGCTCATGTTGAAGTGTGCTGATTTTGCACTATTGAAATGATAGGAGATACTATGGATGCAAGATTCATTGTTTGTTCATGTCCTTTGTGCCTAGCGATGATGATTGTTGTTGTTAGAAATTATGATTGCTTGTGTCTTAATTTTTCTTTTGTAATGATGATATGAAATATCACATGAGTCCTTATTGTGTCTTCTTCTTTGTTCTTTGTGGTTGTCGGAGGTGTTCTTTGCCGCATCTGGCGGGCTACTTGATCCGAAAGGTCGAGGATGAGCTGCGATCCTGTTGCTATGGTTGTTTTCTAAGATTCACGGTGATTCTGGCGTCAAGGTAATCTCACTATCTCCTACCCTGGTTGTCTTGTGGAGTGCAGTTCTTTGTAGATGGTGGTGCTGTGTGGATCTTGTTATCTTGAGGGTTTTATCTTTGGTGGTGGCTTGAAAGAAGGCGAAATGCTTAGCAATCTATTTCTGTAGTATTTAACTTTATTTACATTATGAAATGTGTGGACGATAGGTATGTTTCCTAGGTTATAAGGTAATAATTGTACACGATCATTGAGTTTGGTTTGTGTTTATAGAATGAAAAGGTTGGTTAATTAAGCCTGCATGTATCTTTTAGAGTTTACTTCATTGGTAGCATATTCATTTGTATTAATTAATATTGCACATGTTGGAGAATTTAGGCGATGATAACAAGCTGTAACCAGGAATACTCAAATAGAAACTTGAACAACCATCTTGTTTAGTTTGGCGATGTTCCAACATCGACAATTTTAATTCGCTGAAATCATGTTTTCTTTTCAACTTAAAATTAAAATTAAAATCTTGTCATACTATTTATGTCTTGTTATTCAACTTACATCGACAATTTAATTTGGTCATGTTCCTCCATCTCATTTGTTGTCATTTCTTGCTTATAAGTTATTGGATCCCTCATTAGCTCTTGTTTGATGTCTGTACACATTCTTATTCTTATATGTTCATTCTTTTTTGCAATTGAAGTCACGAATCCAAGTTAAGTTGTGAAGCATATCAACAAAGACTAGCATATTATGTGTTGTAAATGTAGGCGATAGTAGGCTTATTTGGGCTGTAGTATCTTTGTAACATTTGTAATAGACCAATCTTTGTGTTGTTTTGGATGAATTTCATTTGCTATTTGCATTGTTTGAAATAATGATTGTGTATGTGATTTGAATACCGTCAAATATAAACGACAAGGGGTCCAAGTTATAATGGTTGTTTGACAGATTTTGAAATTTTGATGTGTGGGATCAATTTTGTGATAAGCATGACAAGTGGGACCAATCGATTGGTGGGACGAGTGGCAAAGAAAAAAAGGGCGAAAATAAAAAATCATTAGGCGTAAAGGCTGCATCTTAGAAAAAGGCGAATTAATGGCCCAAGCCCATGCTACCAAAATTAACAAGAAAAAAATACATTAAAAGGCGAATTGTTGGGCTAGGCCCATGTAGAAAACCGAATTGGACCGGGCTGAATCTTGTGCCACATCGACTTGCCATTTGGATGCCTCGTGGCACAGGGAGGTTGCTAGTGACCAAAAATTTGGTCAAAGAACCAGCGACCTTTACATATCACGAGAGAAGGTCGCTATAGTCGATTAATGACCCTCGACTTTTGACCTTCATTTTTGGTCACAAAAGGTGCAAATGAAAAACTATGACCTTCGTGACCAATAGTGAGGTCACAAGTTGACATATTTCTTGTAGTGCGGTGCTGCGCCTAAGGAATAAGTCATTGCGGTGGGCATCTTCTTTGTTAACTTGCAAAGGGCAATTCAAGCCAAAAGCAATCATATCCAAACATCAATCCAAGTTTAGGTCGATACCTAAAGGAACCGAGAGTGCTTTCGGCGCTAAGCTGTTAAGGTTTATCGGTTACAATTCCACTCGGCATTAGAGGCAAATTTAAAGATTCAAGGAAAGTTTTTACCCCTCCGTGGAGGCTGGAAGAACAACGAACTCGTCGAGGTCAATCCCATCTGCGATCCGTGTAGCGACAGCGATGAAAGTCTCCATGAAGGACTGAAGTCGTGTTTCTTGGTGTTGGCCACTCGGAGAATCGCCGGCTTATCTTCTCGGGCATCCTTGCAATGGACTCGCGCCGGACACGGCGACATTTGAAGCCACACGGGCGAAGACTTCTTCCACTCTTGCACTCGGTCGGGGCGGTGTTGATCGAGCCATCAACGACTCAAGGTCATTTTGGAGTGTCGCCCGGGCGGGCGTCGAGTCGATGCGATGCGTAGCAACCTTCAGCCTCGCGAGGTAATCCACGACAAGCGGCAACACGGGACTCGGTCGGAAGGCGTTCATAGCAACTTCATCATTCACGGAGAATTGCGAGGTCAAGGTTCGTCTCAAGCTGGCTGGTTTCTTCTTCAAAGTTGCGGTGAGAACTCTGCAAACACATAACCCCGAATCAAGAAAATAGTCGAATGGGAACACGACAGTTGGAAGAGTTGGTCGAGTGAAAAAGACTACCTTCAAGCATAAGGAACAATTTTTTAGCAAGACCACCCAGGAAGCCTTCTAGGTCATTCTTCTTCCGGTCAATTGGTTGATCCTCTCGGTCAGTGGTCTTGTCGACTTTCGATCGATCAACATCCTTGGTGGCAATGGCGAGCAGCCTTGATTGGTGTTGTCTGTTCGAGCTTGGTGGTGAGGCTAGCTTTTAAATCGGCAAGCTTGATCTTCTCGAGACAGCTCAAGCTCCTTCTTCCTCTGGGCCTCCTTCACCTTGCACATAAATTACAGCAAAGTCGGGTTTGAAGCAAATGAGGGGAGAAAAGAGTCGTCAAAGTCTCACCAAACATACCTTTGGTCTCCTCCTTTGCCTTCGTCGATTCTCTGCACTAGCTTCAAGTCAACTCGAGCTGAATATGCTTCTGCTCCGATTCGATATAAGCGCGCCGCAAAGATCACGGATTTCTCTGAAGAATCAATCGACAAAGCGTCAAAGATGATTCACTTCGAGTAAGCAGAGAAAAATGACACGTTTCTAAGACTACGATCGAATGCAAGCATTCGACCGTAGTCTCGAGGACTACCCGATGGGTGCACTCAGCGTGCCCCCGCGGTCTTATTCAAAACGAGTCGACGATCGACCAAAAAAAAGTCGACCGATCGGCCAAAACTTCTTCGGTGTAATCAAGCGCGGTGATCGACCACGATCTCGGGGACTACACCGGTGGGTGCACTCAGCGTGCCCCTTTGGTTTGGCTCATTCGTTTCATTAGGTGATGATCAATATTTACCTATAAAGCCTAAGACCATTGCCCGGTGATCGACCTTATATGGGGACTACACCGGCGGGTGCACTCAGCGATGCCCCGCTAATCTGAGTTTTACCAACACACCGGTGGGTGGCTGCTATAATTCGAGAAAGAAAAGTTTTGATAGCATATCCTAACGAGCAGGCGGTGGTCGTGACACGGACATTGCTTTGAAGGCGGAGCTGGCGTCGTAAGCTGCTGGCTCGCATCGAGCGATCTTCACTGCTCCATCATGATTCACCTTGACGGATCGCCTCCTTAGCAGCACTAGCTTGGTCCTCCGGGGCGTGGTGCGTGGCGAAGAAGCGAAAGCTGCTTGACACTTTCGGCGAAGTGGGTCGAGCACTCGTCAGCGGCACCGCGAAGGACCACGGTATGTCAGTCTGGCCTCCCCTCCCGCCTTGATCTCGGCGCCGTCACCTCTTGGGCTGCTTTGCGATAGATGCCTTCTGCTCCTCCTATACCTCAATGGTTCCTCGTCCTCATCATAAATCGTCGGGAAGGGTGATAATGTCATTGGTTGGAGCTTGAGAAAAAAGTCAAAGTCGAAACTATGAGTCGATCGACTAAGAACAAGATCAAAGATCTGATGCAGGGATTTGAGGTTGCGCATCCTCCATCTCATGGTCCTCGGCCTTGCGAGAGGTTTGAATCATGACCTTGAAGTTCCAAAGAGTCGGTCGACCGATTCAAGTATCAACGAGAGAGCGAAATTTATGCAGAACAAGAAGACTTAAGTGATTTGTTTACCACGATATGGTGGGGATGGACACCTTCATCTTTGGCAAAGGCTTGGTTGGCCTCGTAGACTACCTTATTGCTTGGCGCCTTCTCGATCGGCACCGGAGGCGGTCGAGGCGTTTAGTCGGCTGAGGCGATCGCAACTCCTACAGCGTTCGATCGAAGGGTGGTGCACAAGTTTTGACCGCCTTTCGGTAGCGGTGGTGCAACCTCCTCCTCTTCCTCCTCTTCCTCATCCTCGTCATCATCATAAGTAAATCGTCATCCTCGGCAGCGTCTGAATCCACTCTTCTGGCTCTACGCCCCTTGGCTTCCCCTCCTCAATTGGAGTCTGGCGCCATTGGGCATTGAGTATAGCTTCGGTAAGGGCACTGGAAATATCAAGCGAGCTCAATCGACCAAATCACGAAACACATTCGATAGATATACAATGGAAGCGAGCAAATATACCTTATGCAGAGCAGCTGTTGTGGTCAAGTGGAGAAATCCTCCGGGATCCGTGAGGTTGTCCTTGTTCGATGTCGCGGCCATCCATCTTTCCACTATGGCGTCGTCATTTGCCTTGCCGGGTTGTGCGAGTCTCGTCTTGATGCCTTGATACAGCCACATGCAGTGGCTCCGGAGCGAAGAGGCTGGATTCGCCTCGAAGAAAAACCTCCAAGAGATCCATGCAGTCCACCGTCCCGAACCAGCTGTACCACGCGATCCATCAGCATCTTCACATCGGCTCTCTCCTCTGGAACCACCTTGAGGGAGGAGGTGCATTCACTCGACTCATGGTAAATGGAGGAAGACCACTCATTGTCGGCGTCGACTCATTACAGCGATAGAACCGGTCATTGCCAGCCCTGACCGACTTCGGGGAAAAGACATAGCTGGGAAGGTGCTCTTATTCCTCAATTGGATCCTTAGGCCCCTTTTATCGAACTACTTGGGTCTTCTCGTCACGGGACTTGCTTTCTTCCACGGTCTGAGGCGACATGTGAAGATATACTTGAACAAACCCAGTCTTGATTCGACAGCCCAAAAGTTTTCGCACATAGACACAAATGCAGACAAGATCTGTGATGGAGTTTTGTGGGGACCCGACTTCGCAAGTCGTGATCACCGAATGCACATGTATAGTGATCGGAGATCAATGCTCACTTGAACACCACGAAGCTGAACAACAAGAGTCTTACATCCATACATACCGTCTTACACAAATAGTGACCAACATGGTCAAGTCTTACATCGATAAAGCCTTAAGGGCTGAACATCAAATGAAACATAGCAGCGGAAATAAATCGATCGATAAGTAGAACCCATGCCATCTGCCTTAACCCTACGGGCATTACATTTGGGACCGTCCTAGTTAGCATGATCGTCTCCAAGAACTCTTCCTCGAACTCCGGTTCTTCCATGCACAGTCAATTAAATAACGTTGGCAAGCCAATGAGTACTTTGAATGTACTACTTAAGCAACCCATGATTTGGTTCAAGATACGGTGATGCATGACATAGGTAAAGTTTTGCATAAAGCTAGTTTTGAGTGCAAGAACATGTTCAACATCCTATAAAGCATGCATCAAGAGAATTCAAGTAACCATAAGGACTGGTCACAGATATCAACATAAATAGAATGGGCACCAACCCATTTATCATAAGCAGTGGGCACCAACCCATCTCAACCGTGTCAAGTCCTTTGACTTGATCAGAAACAACACCATCATCTCACACACGCGGGTTTGAAAACAAGTGGGCGTAGCCCAAGGCGGTTACCCAACTGTCCTTGACCGTGGACACGGCTATTGAATAGTTTTACACTCTGCAGAGGTTGCACACTTTACCCACTAGATCCGGGGAACTTCCGTGTCAATCCACGACCCGCGGTACCTCAAGTACCCGGGGTAAGCACCCGATCACTACTTTTCCCTAGGCGACACTAACATGGAGTCCACTCGATTAGCGATAACCCCGTGCCCAACATCTCACATAACAATTTCGTGGAGCCATGCTCCCATATCCATCACATACCTCATGCACGGGGTACCAGCGGTGTGTCGGTGCCCCATAAAGATGGTCATGGCGCCCTACAGCACGACCCGTCCCAGAGAGCACCAACTCTCCCCGTCACTAATGTCGGGCTCCAAGCTAGTATCGGTCTAGGTACTCAATAATGCCCTTTCCCATATAAGGGTAGAGTGGTGGCGCATGTAAGGTTGGAATAGCAGTGCATAACTCCGACCAATCCGTTTTGAAAACAACACACACTTTCCTTGGCACACCACTTACGTCATCAAGTGGTCACCCATCTCATCATCTCCCTCGGGCATAAGTGGCACCCGGCGGGGTTTTCGAAAAAGACTTTTGAAATCACATTGCCTCCTTCACCATGCACAAACCCATCCCATTTGCGTAGCATCTACATTCGCATCCTATCTACTCCCACCGGCATAACCCTCATAAGAAGGTAGGGCCATGCACAATGCAAGTATCAGCGAGGAAATGTCGTGGTAACCAACCCGTGGTTCACCATCTCATCATGATTCCGATGCATCGATAATAAAGAGCTAAAAATGACATGCATATAAAGGGGTATCATAGTCATGGTCAAAGGGCTGCTTGCCTTGGTTGGCTTGATCTTCAAAGTCTTCAGGCCCTGCTCCTCCTTCTTCCTTAGCTACCTCGTCAAACACGGGATCTAACATCGCAAGAAAACAACGGGAAAATAAGACAATAATAAAAAACAGAAAAGTCAAAGTGCTCAAAAAAATGTCAACTTATTTTTGTAAAATACTAGGAGGAAGGCTAGGAAGGGGGTAACTTTTGGTTTTGGTTCTGGAGCAGCAAAATAGGAGTTATGGATTTTCAAAGGCCTATTTAAATGCCAAAAACCACATTTAAATATTTACAGAGAAGAAAAGGTGGTTGGATTTGAGTGAAAGTTGCACCATTAAATAGGTTACAATATTCTAGGAATTTAGAAATTGGAATCAATGCATTTGGATTAATATTCTGCCTGTGGAATATTTGGAAATAACTGAGAAAAGGAAAAAAAAAAGCATTTGTGCCCTTTGGGCGGAGAGGCCACAGCAGCAGCAGGCCGGAAACCCAGCCTGTGGCCGCCACGTCGAGGCGTAAAGGCTGAATCGCCTTCAGCCCGGCCGGCGGTGGTCGGTCTTGCAGCATCGTTTTAAACTGGCGGGTGGAGCCCACCCGTCGAGGCGTGAAACTGTTGGCGGCCCACAGCGGCCGTCGTCTACCTCCGACGGAGGCGGCAGCGAGCTCGCCGCGGCGATCTGAGAACAGGAAGAGTCGCGGAGGCTACCGTTGGACTCGAGGCGAGTCGCGGTTACGGTGGTGGTGGAGGCAGTCGCGGGTGGCTGCTGCCCGGCGGCGAGTCCATGGCGGAGGTGCCAGGCGCCGGTGGCTCGGCCGTTCGGCTGCAAAATAAGGAAAGAGAGAAAGCATCGGTGAGGCAAGGAGTCGATTCGAGAGAAAAGGCGGAGGAGGCTGTACCCATGATTGGCGACCGCGGCGGGCTCGAGCTCGATCTCGAGCTCGGGTGGCTCTGAGAGAAGTGGGTGGCTCGGGGTTGATTGGGTGTGTGGAGGAGGCGGGGGGAGAAGAGAGGCTCGGGGCGCCTTATATAGGCGGCGCGGTTCACCGTGGGCGTGGCCTCTGGCGCCATGAGATCGCTCTGGAGGCCGTTAGGAGAAGGTTTGAGCTGTCCCGGCGCTCGTGGGGATGGAGTAGGCGCCGAGGAGAAGGAGAAGGCGGGGAAGGTTACGGCGCCCGCGTGTGGCCAACCATTGGGCGGCAGGCGGCGTCGAACCTTGCTGCTGCTGAGAGGAGAGAGGGAGACAATGGGGACTGCAGCGGCGTGTCATGACGTCGAGACACATCAAGCTGGCGAGTGAAGGCCGAGGCGGTCGGGAAGCAGTGTCAGCAGTCGGCGCTCTGGCGAGGCGCTCGAGCGCGACTTTGGCCGACATCCATGGTTTTCAGCGTCGCAGCGTCGTCCTTTCTGTCTGGAAGCTACGGTGGAAGGGACAAGGCCGGGAAGGGCACAGGATGCTCTGGGGTGCGAAGGGAGAGAGTGGCTGTGAGAGGGAGAAAAGCTGTTGTCGAGAGAGGACAAACGTGATTCCCCCTTCCTCCACATTGCTTCCTCGGGTAGAAAAGTGTCTAAGTGACGAGAGGGAGTGAGGAGGGTTGTGGCAAAAGATGAACTCAAGGAGATTAGTGAAAGTGGCAAAAATAGGCTTTTTAGTATTTTGCGGAAGGTGTTTGATGAAGTTTTGGGTAAGCTAATGACTCCCACTGGCCAAGATGCTCCATGGGGTGAAATGTCACATATATTTAGGGCCTTCCACCCATTTTGAGCTTATTTGGACAAAGTTGCCAATGCAACTCTTGCAAACCCTAGAAATGGGCAGAAATGGGTTTGTGTAGATCGATTGGAGTAAATCATTTCTCCTTGATGTACCACTTGGTGTGGTAGCCTCATTTGGTCACATGATCAGGCTCACCAAAGTTGGGGTCTTGGAGAAAAAGTTGGTAGTGCAAAGTGGTTCAAACTTGATTACAGTCGAGAGAGGGTTTTGAGGCACTTTGACCAAGATTTCCTCTTCTCCAACCTGTGCCATTTGGTCCAGATGCATCATTAGACCAATGAAGCATGTCCACCAAGTTTGAGCACATTTGGACATACTTGGCAATGTAAAGTTGATCAAACTTTAGAATGGACAGAAATAGTTTTGAGGGTTTTGATGGTGTTATCTTGTTCTCCAAGTCATGAGACTTGGCAAGATCATCTAATATGTCATATGTGACATGATAGAATTTTCCTGGAATTTTGGAGGATAATTCCTTTGTAAATATTTCAAAAGCTTGAAATATCGAGAAAGGGTTTTAGAGGATTTGACCAATATTTTGAACATGACCAGGTGTTGAAACTCTTATATATGGACAATATATGTCCTATGAGTTTCCCTAAATTTTGTCAAATATTTTTGAAACAGATAAAGTAATTTTTCCTATTAAAGACCATTTCGGCCTTAAGAAAAAGCTTTTAAATAAAATAGTAAAACAATTTTAAAATTATATGTTTGTGGTTCTGGGCATCCTATATCTAATAGGAGTCAAATATATTTTGGAATGATTTTTACTGCCCTTAATCAAGTACTTGCGGTGCAAACCTCAATTCGGGGTTTTGGAAAACTAATTTTAGAAAATACTTTACGGCCAAATTATTTTTGTAAGAAAATTCTATATAGCACTATTCACATGGCATGGTCATTGGTCGGGAGCTTGGGGTAAGGAGATGGAATATAGAGGTAGAGTAGTTGACTTCAAGAAGCACTTGAAAAGAAACACAGAGAGAAAACCAACTCCAAATAAAAGCCAAATAATGCAAAAAGTTTTTGTTGGTCCAAATTTTCATGCTTTATAAATGAAAATGAAATGTTACAAAATGCAGGGTGTGACAGACCTACCCCCCTTACAAGAATCTCGTCCCCGAGATTCCTAAACTAAACTTAAAAGAATCTGAAATTCGGATCTAAGGTAGTCTTCACGCTCCCAAGTTATACCTTGGTGTGATTGCTCCATTGGACTTTGAAGTACTTGATGGTGCGGCTTCGAGTGCGTCGTTCAGCCTCATCCAGAATGCAGATGGGCCTCTCACGATAAGTCAAATCAGGTTGAAGATCAATGGCTTGGTGATTGGCGTCCTTGTAGAGTCGGGCTTATGCGGAACTTGGAACACTTCGGAGTTGTGACCGTGGAACACGTTGTGCACATCGAAAGTTCAGGTGGAAGTTCAAGCTGGTAAGCCACTTCTCCTCGTCGCTCGATGATCTTGAAGGGCCAATGTATCTCGGGCGAGCTTTCCTCTAACATAAAGCGCTGGGCTCCTTTGAGAGGGTGACCGGAGATAGACATGGTCTCCAACTCGGAAGTTTATGTCTCTGCGGCGTGAGTCCGCATAGCTCTTCTGCCTTGACTTGGCAGACTTGAGCGCTCTCGACAAGCTGGACTTGCTCTTACGCTTCACGAAGGATATCAGGCCCAAAGACAAGTCCTTCTCCGGTCTCAGACCAGTTGAGAGGTGTCTGGCACTTCCGCCCGTATAACACTTCAAATGGTGCCATCGAAGGCTGGCACGATAAGCTGTTGTTGTAAGAGAACTTCGGCAAAAGGAGGCAATCTTCCCACTTAGCTCCATAAGCTAAGACACAGGCTCGGAGCATGTCTTGAGTATTTGATTCACTCGCTCGGTCGACCCCGATGCGTGGGTGGAAGCGATCTTTGAAGGACAACTTGGTCCCCATAGCCTCCTGGAATTTCTTCCAAAACCTTGAGGTGAACTGGGTTCCTCGATCGACACAATCTCCTTGGGAACACCATGAAGGCTCACAATTCGGTTGATGTAGAGGCGGCTAGCTGGTTCCCCTTGTAGGTTGTCTTGGCAGGGAATGAAGTGGGCCACCTTGGTCAAATGGTCGACTATGACCGGATGGAGTCATGTCCCTTGTTTGACCTAGGTAGTCGATGATGAAATCCATTCGATCTTATCCCATTTCCACTCGGGAACCTTGAGTGGTTGGAGTAATCGGCCAGTCGCGATGTTCAGCTTTGACCCTCGGCATCGTCACATTTGGCAACATAGGTGGCAATCTCCTTTTCATCCGTGCCACCAAAATCTTTCCTTGGTCTTGATACATCTTGGTGCCTCCGGGTGGATGGAATATGGGCTGTCATGAGCTTCTTGCAAGATCGGGTTCTTGAGCTCAACCTTGTTGGGCGCTTGAGATCACGATTCCCAAACCACACAATTCCTTCCTCATCCTCTGAGAATCACGAGGCTTTGCCTTGATCTTCCTCTTGATGCCTTCAATACTCTCATGCCTTACGAGCTTTCTTGATATCATCCATCAAGGTGAAGCAACCGAGGTTGGCCAAGAATCCTGGTGCAACGAGTTCCAACTCGAAGCTTTCAAGTTCTTCATACAAAGGCGGGTAGCTTGTGCTTTAGCATAGCATTCAAGGAGCAAGCCTTCTGCTCAGCGCATCTGCTACCACATTAGCCTTTCGGGGTGGTATTGAACCTTGAGGTCATAATCCTTTATCAACTCCAGCCATCTTCTTTGCCTCATGTTCAATTCCTTTGGTGAAAATATACTTGAGACTCTTGTGATCGTGTATATCTCACATCGCTTACCCAAGAGGTAATGTCGCCAAGTCTTGGGGCATGAACCACTGCTGCTAGCTCAAGGTCATGAGTAGCGTAGTTCTCTTCGTGGTCGTAGTTGCCTTGAAAGGTAGGCCACGACTCTGCCTTCTTGCATCAGAACACCTCGATCCGATTCTTGGCGCATCACAATATATCACAAACTCCTTGTGTATATCTGGTGTGGCGAAGCTGGAAGCGGTGGTTAGCCTCTTCTTCAGCTCTGGAAGCTTTCTTAGCGCCGGCGTCCATTCAAACTTCTTGTCCTTCTTCAAGAGCTGAGTCATGGGTGGGCAATGCTTGAGAATCCTTCAGCGAACTTGCGGTAATATCCATGAGTCGAGGAAGCTTCGACTTCCTTCACATTGTTAGGGATTGCCATCGATCACGGCTTCAATCTTAGCGGTCGTTGACAATCCCTCTTGATTAGAACATGACCCGGAATCCAACTTCGCGGCGAATTCACACTTGCTGAACTTGGCATATAGTTGGTGCTCTCGAAGCTTGTCTAGGACCATCCTCAAGTGTTGCTCGTGCTCTTCTTCCGACGAGAAGACAAGAATGTCATCAATGAAGACGACGACGAACTTGTCCAAATATTCCATGAAGACCTTATTCATGAGATACATGAAGTAAGTGGGGCATTGGTCGACCCAAAGGACATGACCGTGCATTCATCTGAGCCATATCTGATTCTGAATGCCGTCTTGAATATCTTGGGGTCGATCTTGAGTTAGTAGTACCCGGATCTGAGGTCGATCTTGGAGAACACCTTGGCCCCATTGAGTTGATCAAGCAGATCTTCAATCTTGGGAAGTGGGTACTTGTTCTTGATTGTAACCTCGTTGAGGAGGCGGTAGTCAATGCATAAGCGGATGGTACCGTCCTTCTTTGCCACAAAGCGAGCAGGTGATCCCCAAGGGGGCGCTAGGCGGATAAATCCCTTCCTCATTGCTCTTCGGCTGCTTCTTCAATTCGCTAACTCCTCCGATCCCATTCTATAAGGCTTCTTATAGATGGGTCCTGCTCGAGTATGAGCTCGATGATGAACTCAATGTCGATCGGGAGGCATTCTGGTAGCTCATCGGGAAAAACATCGGGATACTCGCATACTACGGCACTTGCTCCAATCCAACCCGGTCAGACGGTTGACTTGGTTGGCTTGAAGCGAGAGGAGGGTTGGAGGCAAACTTGACCGACTCCTCGGTCATTGGTCATAGTGACCGTCCGGTTGGCGCAATCAATCAAGCCTTGGTGCTTCTGAGCCAATTCATTCCCAAGATCACATCAAGCCTTGTGATTTTAGGATGATAAGATGCGCTAGGAAGTCTACCCGTTAATGGTAATCCCGACTCCTTTACATCCTATCTTGCCTCTCATCTACGCCGGGGTTTGTACCACCATAGGGTTATTCGAGGGGTGTAGGGGTCATGCCACTTTTAATGCAAAACTTTGGGTGACAAAAGAATCGTGGCTCGAGAATCAAACAAAAGCGATTCTTGGTGCTGAATTGACAAGGCATTACCCGGCCTGACGTCCGGTCTTCTGGGCTTCTTCATGATGACATGATTCACACGACCCTGCCATTGTTGGGCAAGTTGCGGGGAGCTTGGTTCCTTGGTGGCATTCACGGCCTTGTCTGGGTTCTGCGCATTGGGCGTGAGGCGTCGGGCTTCTTGTTGGGGCAATTCTTGGAGTAATGCCTGGCTGTCCACATCGAAACAAGTGACTTGGTTGGGGAATGGCGCCCTTACCGCATTGTTATTGGGGTTGTTGTAAGCTGGCTGGGGTTGGCATCTTCTTGAGGTGGATAGTTGGTGCGGGGTGCGAGGAGCTCTTGGTTCTTGATAGGTTGGCTTGACCGGGTTTGGCTGCCACAGGCGAGGTTTACAGTTCTTGGAGCTACCCTTGCTGATCATCTTGGGCTTCTGAGTGTCATCAAGGCCGCGCTTGTCCTCAAGCATGAGTGCCTTGTTCACCGAATCGAGGAAAGGTTGGGCGATCACACACAACAAGCGAAATCTTCTGAGTCTGGTTAAGGCCTTCCATGAAGCGCTCCTTTTGGCGGCATCGGTCTTGACATCCTCGAGAGCATACCTTGAGAACAACGAACCTGCATGTACTCCTTGGCGGTGCTACTACCTTGCTTGGGGCTCGGAACTCACGCTTCTCGATGGCCATGATCCCGGAAGGAATGTGGGCCTTGCGGAATTCCGTCTTGAAGGTGTCCCAAGTGATGTCTTGCTCAACATGAATAGCCTTGAATCCATCCCACCAAGCTCTGGCAGTCCCGAGGGCGATGGGCGGCATCGCCACTTTATCACGGTCCTCGGTGCATCCGACTAGTGCCGGCAGATCCTCAATGGTGCGGACCCGATCGTGCGCATCCGGGGTTCAGCGATCTCGGCGAAAGTGGGTGGTGCATGCTTCTTGAACTCCACCAATGTGGGCGTCCATGGCCGTGCCCTCATTTGGCGGTTGACAACTGAGCAATCATCTGGAGGGCTGCGGTGTTGGCTTGGCGCTCCTCTCGAAAGGCTTGGAGAAGCTGAGCCATATCCATGCTTGGAGGAGGTGGTGGTGGTGGAGTCGTCCTTGGGCTTGGTCTGGCTGGCTCGGCCTCGTGAGAACCTCCGGCTTCTTCGGCTGGGTAGAGTACCGATCGTGTTACAGGCATCTGTTGGGGCGGTCAAGGTCTCATGATTGGGAACAACAATGAGGAAAGCGGTATAGATGGAATGCCTAGTAAGGGGTGGTGTGACACAAATTAAGTTAAACAAAGGCGGAAGGGCCAAACTCATGCATTAAAACCAAATGGGGAATGTAGTGGTTTACAAGTTCGAAGAGAAATGCGACTTCATGAAAGCAAGTTGAGCATAAGCGCAACATAACATGGTTTCATAAGAACCATTACAAGGACTCGACCGCCAAAAGGGAGGGTACCGACCTATCCTACCATAGGCTACTGAGCTAGCCTATCCTAGTCTGAGCGGAGTCTAAGTGGTGGAATGCTCGGTCGGGTATTACGGCTCCTCTGGGTCTTCCTCCTCATCTTCATCTGTCTTGGTCTCCTCATCGCTTGAGAGCGGGGGGGCGAAGGAGGCTGAACAGGCGCTGCTTTCTTTGGTGGCGTCTTGAAGAGGATTCTTGAGTACTCCTTCTTTGTCATCTGGCGTGGCTGAGGTGATCCCTCGGCATGTGCGACTGTGAAATTCGTCGCCTCGATCGCTCTACTGCGGGCTGTCGAGAGGTGCTCCATCCTTCTTGATCCTGTGCGCCTTCATCTGAACTATCGGAGGAGCTCCTTGGTCTCGCTCTAACTAACGTCCATGCTAACTAAGGCTTCCTATAGTCGGGATGGCTCTGGTACCAGCTACTGTGGGGACCCAGGCTACTCAAGTCGTGATCACCGAATGCTGCGTGTCACAGTGATCCCGAGATCAATGCTCACTTGAACACGGAAAATTTGAACAACAAAGTCTTACATCCATACATACCGTCTTACACAAATAGTGACCAACATGGTCAAGTCTTACATCGATAAAGCCTTAAGGGCTGAACATCAAATGAAACATAGCAGCGGAAATAAATAAATGCGTCGATAAGTAGAACCCATGCCATCTGCCTTAACCCTCGGGCATTACATTTAGGACACGTCCTAGTTAGCATGATCGTCTCCAAGAACTCTTCCTCGAACTCCGGTTCTTCCATGCACAGTCAATTAAATAACCGTGGCAAGCCAATGAGTACTTTGAATGTACTACTTAAGCAACCCATGATTTGGTTCAAAGATGCGGTGATGCATGACATAGGTAAAGTTTTGCATAAAGCTAGTTTTGAGTGCAAGAACATGTTCAACATCCTATAAAGCATGCATCAAGAGAATTCAAGTAACCATAAGGACTGGTCACGAGATATCAACATAAATAGAATGGGCACCAACCCATTTATCATAAGCAGTGGGCACCAACCCATCTCAACCGTGTCAAGTCCTTTGACTTGATCAGAAACAACACCATCATCTCACACCGCGGGTTTGAAAACAAGTGGGCGTAGCCCAAGGCGGTTACCCAAGCTGTCCATGACCGTGGACACGGATATTGAATAGTTTACACTCTGCGGAGGTTGCACACTTTACCCACTAGATCAGGGAACTTCCGTGTCAATCCACGACCAGCGGTACCTCAAGTACCGGGGTAAGCACCGATCACTACCTTTCCCTAAGCGACACTAACATGGAGTCCACTCGATTAGCGATAACCCCGTGCCCAACATCTCACATAACAATTTCGTGGAGCCATGCTCCCATATCCATCACATACCTACAGCACGGGGTACCAGCGGTGTGTCGGTGCCCCATAAAGATGGTCATGGCCGCCCTACAGCATGACCCGTCCCAGAGAGCACCAACTCTCCCCGTCACTAATGTCTGGGCTCCAAGCTAGTATCGGTCTAGGTACTCAATAATGCCCTTTCCCATATAAGGGTAGAGTGGTCGCGCATGTAAGGTTGGAATAACAGTGCATAACTCCGACCAATCCGTTTTGAAAACGACACACACTTTCCTTGGCACACCACTTACGTCATCAAGTGGTCACCCATCTCATCATCTCCCTCGGGCATAAGTGGCACCCAGCGGGGTTTTGAAAAGACTTTTGAAATCACATTGCCTCCTTCACCATGCACAAACCCATCCCATTTGCGTAGCATCTACATTCGCATCCTATCTACTCCCACCGGCATAACCCTCATAAGAAGGTAGGGCCATGCACAATGCAAGTATCAGCGAGGAAATGTCGTGGTAACCAACCCGTGGTTCACCATCTCATCATGATTCGATGCATCGATAATAAAGAGCTAAAAATGACATGCATATAAAGGGTATCATAGTCATGGTCAAAGGGCTGCTTGCCTTGGTTGGCTTGATCTTCAAAGTCTTGAGCCTGCTCCTCCTTCTTCCTCGGCTACCTCGTCAAACCACGGGATCTAACGTCGCAAGAAAACAACGGAAAATAAGACAATAATAAAAAACAGAAAAATCAAAGTGCTCAAAAAAATGTCAACTTATTTTTGTAAAATACTAGGAGGAAGGCTAGGAAGGGGGTAACTTTTGGTTTTGGTTACGGAGCGACAAAATAGGAGTTATGGATTTTCAAAGGCCTATTTAAATGCCAAAAACCACATTTAAATATTCTGAGAGAAGAAAAGGTGGTTGGATTTGAGTGAAAGTTGCACCATTAAATAGGTTACAATATTCTAGGAATTTAGAAATTGGAATCAATGCATTTGGATTAATATTCTGCCTGTGGAATATTTGGAAATAACTGAAAAGGAAAAAAAAAGTGTGCTGTGCCTTTGGGCGGAGAAGCCACATGACAGCGGCCCAGAAACCCAGCCTGCGGACCGCCACGTCGAAGCGTAAAGGCTGAATCGCCTTGACCGGCAGTGGTCGGATCTGTGTATGTGCGTTTTAAACTTGTGGTGGAGCCCACCGTCGGCGTGAAATTGTTGGCGGCCCCACTGGCCGTCGTCTACCTCGACGGCGAGCGACAGCGAGCTTCGCCGGCGGCGTCTGAGAACGCAGGAAGGGTGCGGAGGCTACCGTTGGACTCGGGGCGAGTCGCGGTTACGGTGGTGGTGGAGGCGGTCGCGGGTGGCACTGCCAGCCGGCGGCGAGTCCATGGCGGAGGTGCTTGGCTGGTGGCTCCGGCCGTTCAGCTGCAAAATAAGGGGAAGAGAGAAAGCATCGGTGAGGCGAGGAGTCGATTCGAGAGAAAAGGGGTGGAGAGGCTGTACCGCATGATCGCAGCGACCGGCGGCGAGCTCGAGCTCGATCTCGAGCTCGAGGCTGACTCTGGAGAAAGTGGGTGGCTCGGGGGTTGATTGGGTGTGTGGAGGCGGCGGGGGGAGGAAGAGAGGCTGGGGCGCCTTATATAGGCGGCCGCGGTTCACGTGGGCGTGGCCTCTGGCGCCCATGAGATCGGCTCTGAGGCCGTTAGGGAAAGTTTGAGCTGTCCTGGCGCTCGTGGGGATGGAGTAGGCGCCGAGGAGAAGGAGAGAAGCGGGGAGGTTACGGCGCCCGTGCGTGTGAGGCCGACCATTGGCGAGCCGGCGGCGTCGAACGCTGCGCTGAGAGAGAGAGGGGAGACAATGGGGACTGCAGCGGCATGTCATGAGCGTCGAGACACATCAAGCTGGCGAGTGAAGGCCTGAGGCGGTCGGGGCCAGGTGTCAGCAGTCGGCGCTCTGGCGGCGCTCGAGGCGCGACTTTGGCCGGCATCCGCGGGGTTTTCAGCGTCATGTGTGGCGATCCTTTCTGTCTGGAAGCTACGATTGGAAGGGACAAGGCGGGAAAGGGCACAGGATGCTCTGGGGTGCGAAGGGAGAGAGAGTGGGCGTGAGAGGAGAAAAGCTGTTGTCGAGAGAGGACAAGCGTGATTCCCCCTTCCTCCACATTGCTTCCTCGGGTAGAAAAGTGTCTAAGTGTGAGAGGGAGTGAGGAGGGTTGTGGCAAAAGATGAACTCAAGGAGATTAGTGAAAGTGGCAAAAATAGGCTTTTTAGTATTTTGCGGAAGGTGTTTGATGAAGTTTTGGGTAAGCTAATGACTCCCTTGGCCAAGATGCTCCATGGGGTGAAATGTCACATATATTTAGGGCCTTCCACCCATTTTGAGCTTATTTGGACAAAGTTGCCAATGAAATGTTTTGTTGGTCCAACTCCAAATAAAAGCCAAATAATGCAAAAAGTTTTGTTGGTCCAAATTTTCATGCTTTATAAATGAAAATGAAATGTTACAAAATGCACGAGGTGTGACAAGTTTGGAGTAAAATGGTGGAGCTGGGCTCCAAAGAAATTCAGAAACCCACGAAAAAAACACTCGGCGAAAACCCTCGGTCGACATGGTGGCCGGGAGCACACACTCACCCTCTTAAGGTGAGGTTGCCACTCTTGACCGGGAAGCCTCATGGGCCAGTGGGGAATCAGCCCGTCGTTGGCCATATCGAGGAGATCCTTCTCCTTGATGGTGGTTGGATCAATCTCCTGGACCCAGCCCTTGACAGCGGGATCTCGATGAAGAACATTTGCTGGTGGTGGATCTCCCCTTCACCTTCTCGGCCGCGGCGCCTTCTCCACCGCCCGGCGCCTTCTTGGCGCTCGGCACCGCCGTCTTCTCTTTGCCCATGGCCCGCGTGAATCGCAAGAGAGAAGTTCGCGGGAAGCGGCGGCGATTCGGTGGGGCGGAGGCGGAGGCGAGAGGAGGAAGAAACAGTCTTGTCTGAAACCCTCGCGAGTTGCATTTATAACATCCCTTCGAGTGGATGACATGTGGACCGAGCAATCAATCATATCGAAACGGTTACCTTTGCGATCGTGGCGGAAAAAGCGGTAGCGGAGATCGGCGTCCTGTCATGTCCCATCCGGCGCTGCGGTCCGTTAAAACGCTTGGCGCTTCCCCAAATTCGTATCCACGAATCCGCGATCTGCGGATCGACTTATAGCGCTAAGTTTCCTGCGATCCGTCGTTAAGGGAACAATGAAGTATAAAAGATTACTCGACTAGAGAACAAGAATGGATCGAGTCGTTGAAGAAAAAGTTGCTTGTTATCGTGAGAGAAGATCTTGATCGAGAACAACACATAGCGGTATGCAAAAGACAATGGAAACAACGTCAACTCCTCCTTCACTCAAGCCTCAATCCATTGGGGCTAATGATGGATTCATGTACCTAGGGTAGGGTCATAGGCTGACCTAAGCGTCCTACCGAGGACACTCTCGAAGAAATCATCTTCGATCGACCAAAGAGAATCCACTCGGTATTTGGAAGGACTCGACCATGGAAGACTCACTCGACCATGAAGACACACTCGACCACGAGAAGGTCGAGAAGGCACTCTACTGCAGCATAGCGGCTTGCTATTGAATAGGCTTAATGATAGTTAAGGCACTTTATGAGGCGTTACGATGCGCCCGAATAATACTTTAACCCCTCCATTATGTGGGCTGGCTGGGGTCTGGCGCACTCTATATAAGCCACCCCCTCCACGGATAGAGGTTCGCACTCTTGTAATACCTACACTCATAATCCACTCGACCGCCTCGGGGCTCAGGGCGTGGGGCTTTTACTTCTTCCAGAAGGGCTGAACTTCGTACATCGCTTGTGTTCACAACCTCTCCATAGCTAGGACCTTGCCTCTCCTTACCTACCCCCCCACTCTCTTTGTCGGACTTAGAACCACGACAGGCTCTGCCGCCCTTCTCTGAATTCTTCTGCGATATCATGAACACCTCTGGGTTCCACCTCCTTGATTTCACCCCCAATGTTGTTACGACCATGGCAGTTTCGCACATCTCTGCGAAAACTTTGTGAGAATCCACCAAGCGTAGCTCTCTTACGCCACTTTTTATGCCCGGGTTGAGAGGAACCCCTATCCGGCGGGATCGCTGGATCTCGAGGGCGGCAAGAAGAGGCCTATCTGGAGGGAGCTCCACGGCAAATGGGAGGTGGAGAAGCGGTGGTCTTTGGATCGTCGGCGAAACCATGGCCGTTCTTGCCCGGCGTAAGCCCCGGCGGTCTTGGCAGCGATTGGAGCAACTTGGCGCGGAAGGCGATAGGTTGAAGATTGTCGTCACCGGATCCTGCGCCTCGGGCTTGCGGGCTTCTTTGTGGCGGCGTGGCGCAGATTTTATCGCCGCGCGCCGCCCTCTGCAAGAGAGGAGGAGAACCGCACAGGAGTTGAGGTCGGCGGACATCATGAGGCTGCGCCGGGCCTCAACTTCAACTTCTTTGTCTTGGAGTTGGGCGCGATGCTCAAGGAGCTGTTCAAGCCACGACCCTCGGCATCGAATGGTTCGAGGTTGTCGCGAGCGTCGTTCGCTATGCAACAATTCCTTGCTTGACGCATCCGGCGCAATGATGCCGCTGTGCGACTCATGGAATTGTTCCAACAGCGAGAGCTGCGAGGCGATGTCGTGCAGCAGTTCTTGATGGCTTGGTGGAGGTGGCGGTCGCGCCGATGAAACGAAGAAGCCTCACTCGCGACACCAGCAGCGAGGAGATCGGCGCATCGCCACCCGAAGCGGAAGAAGCGGCGGCAACGCTGCTACTGTGGCGGTGGGTTCACCGTGGAGGCGAAGCGGCGGCAGAGCAGCAAGCCTTGCGGCGAAGTGGCAGCGGCGAGGAAAAGCTTGCGGGCACTGGCCTTGGTCGGCGAACCCGCAGGTGCGGCGGCCCGCCATCTCGAGCAGCTTGCATAAGCGACCCCAGCGCAGCCCCCAGCCCCTGAAGAAGCGTCTCCGCAAGGCGGGGATGTAGCAGGCGGACGCAGTCGGCAACCGCCCGCTGCATGCGACACGCTCCCCGCGACAAGCCTTTGTTGCCGTGGGGCGCCTCGCGTCGCTCTTGGCAAGCTGGAAGCGAGGTAAATCACGGACTACGCCGCTGCCCATAGCGACCAAGGAACCTACTCCTCCGCCTCGTCGCGCCGAAGGTGGGCGGACTTCGACCTCTCCGCTTTCAGCTCGGCGAGGAAGAAGAAAGTAAGATTCTCTGTTGTTACTTGTAGTTCTTCAATTCTTGCTGTTTTGTCTTGTATCGACCTGATTTACTCTGAACCCATTCCTTTTAGGACTACGGCGGAAGGCGGCAAAGAGCCAAAGTCCCATTGGTTGTCATCGAGGCCGAACCCCGTGACAACGAGGAGGTGCGTCAAGAGACCACCTTGTCCGGACCAACAACTTCTCCCAGCGCAGCCCCGAGCGTAAGTATATAGTTTTACTTCCGCTGTTAGTAGCGGTGGGTGTTCTTTCTTCTTGATATCGATTCTTGGTTTGTGTAGGAAGCGAGCAGCTTCACCGAGAGCATCCGAAACCGCCCCGAGATGCTATCTGCTTCAACTACACGCCAAGGGAGGATTCTCCGGCAAGGGGCGTTCTCGGCAAGGAGAAGTCTCCGGCAAGGGCAGTTCTCCGGCAAGGCGGTTCTCCGGCAAGGACAGCACCAGCGACCCTCGGTGGTGGAGCCCATATGGTATGGAGCCAGATCTGAGTAACCCTTCTTGCTTGAAAACTTCCTTGGGTTCTTCTTTTTGATTTTCTTTTGGATATTTGCTTGACTTTTCTTCCTTCTCCGGTCGTCGGATCCATCGCCCGCAGGCCAATGGAGACCGAGGTGGCGGCGAGAAGCAGCGACACCTGCGCCGCCGCCGCCACGCGAAGAAATCGGCGCTGATGATCCCAGCCGTGAAGAGCCGCCAAAGCTCTTGGCCTTGAGGTGGCGAGGATCAGCGATCGCCAGCGACCACGAGGCGCTTGAGGGGCGCAAGCGCTCGCCGACCGCCGATCCTCGCGGCTGACCGGCGCCCGAGGCTCGAAGAGCCCAGCCAGCGCCTATTTAAAGGCGGCGATGGCGTCTTCATCAAGCTCCCTTGGGCTTCAAGCTCGAGGCGCCGGTCGAAGAAGGAGAAACAGCGGAGAGGTGCTCGCCTCCACGGGGTTGGCGTTGGTTGATCATAAAGCAGCGATGGCGCGATGCGAGGAGGAGCAGGCTGCTGCGGAAGGCTGGTGTCACTCTACGCGCCCGGAAACAAGCCAAGCTGGAATCTGAGAAGCGCTTGGCGGGAGTGGATATCTAGAAGCATGCGGAGGAGCTCAGTCGCAACCCGAAGCCCTCCGGTCTCTGGCGGGAAGCGAGGCGCAGCGTCGGCCGTGAAAGCCTTCCTTCTCGAGAAGGCTAAAGCTGAAAACAACAGTGGCTTGCCGCCGAGGCTGTCTGTGCGGGGAAGGTGAGTTTGGCGCGCGGAAGGTCAATCTTGACAGCCATGAGGAGGAGCTTGCTGCGCCGAGCAAACATTTGGCGGGGCCCTCAAGGAGGCAAAGGATCTTGCCGCAGCTGCTAAGGCCGCCAAGAAAGAGATGGAGGCGAAGGTGGGCGCAGCTAGGGGCGATCTCAAGGCGGGGATGAAGAGCTTGCAGCGCTCAAGCGTGGGGCGAGAAGGGCGCCACGCCCACAGTGAGCTGCGAGGCCGTCTCGTCGAGAAGGCAGAGCTGGCGCCGCCAAGGACTCCAAACGATCTTGAGTTGAAGCTGGCCACCTTGACCCAGGGGCTGGGCCGGCGCCAGGAGGCGGGAGGTGGCCTTGAAGGAGGAGATCAAAGGCTGACGAGCTGCTGAAAGTGCAACTAATCCCGGGTGGTTTTGGTAATTAATAACAACATATATATCATTGAACTAATAGTTACTTGAGAATCATTTGAGAGTTCGGTGATATGGGTATGGCAAGGCTGAAGAAGTGGACCCCCAAAATGCTAAGGCAAGCATTGGCAAAAGCTCAAGACTCCATTTTGGTTTAGTGATCCAAGATCACATTGAGTCCATAGGAAAAGCCAATACTATTAAAGGGATGAGGTTATGATGATGATCTGGTTGCTCAAGTGCTTAGTGATACATCTCCTAAACTATCGGCAACTTTCCACGCCATAGACACTCATAAGTAATCTCGGTCCCACCGATATTCCAAACTCAGTCACACCAAGATGAACCACCTCGGCCATAAGCCAAACCCTAGTAAACTTCGGATTTTCAATTCGAACTCGGTCTCACGAAACATGAGTTGCCAAGTTTACGTAACTTACGTCATCAAATCGGTGTCACCGAGATGATGAAATCAGTCCCACAGGCTGGCATGCTCTTGTCATTGCCCGAATCGGACTAACAAGAGATTGTATATTCGGTCCCACGAAAATCCCAACGTTCACATTATTTGAACTATCGGTCTCACCGAGTTGTCCACCGGTCCCATCGAGATTGCTCAAATGTGTATAGCAGTTGGATTTTGTGTGGAGGCTATTTATACCCTCCACCCCTCTTCATTCGTGGGAGAGCCATCGAGAAAGAACTACCACTCCTACCTTACATTTAGAGAAGAACTACCTACCCTTGTGTTGAGATCAAGTTGCTCCACTCCCACCATATGAAGCTTGATCTCTAGCCTTCCCAAGTTGCTTTCCACTCAATCCTTTCTTCCACCACAGCCAAATCGGTGAGGAGAGTTGAGTGTTGGGGAGATTATCATTTGAAGCACAAGAGCAAGGAGTTCATCATCATCTACAACATCTATTACCTTTTGGAGGTGGTGCCTCCTAGATTGGTTAGGTGTAAGCAGGAGCCTCCATCGTCGAGATGTGGAGTTGAACCAAGAAGTTTGTAAGAGCAAGGAGATCGCCTACTTCGTGAAGATCTACCCGAGTAAGGCTAGCCCTCCGTGGGCGTGAGCCATGATGGAATAGACAAGGTTGCTTCTTCGTGGACCCTTCGTGGGTGGAGCCCTCCGTGGACTCATGGCCGTTACCCTCAGTGGGTTGAAGTCTCCATCAGCGTGGATGTGCGATAGCGCCACCTACTCGGAACCACGGGAAAAATCACCGCGTCTCCAAAATTGCGTTTGCTCTTCTCCACCTCTCTTTACTACATGTGCAATTTACTTTCCGCTACCTATACTCTAGAATTGCATGTGTAGGGTGATGCTTGACTTGATCATAATTGTGAATCTGCCAAAAACTGTTCTTTGTCAAAAGGCAGAATTTTTATATTGACAAGTAGTCTAATCACCCCCCCTCTAGACATACTTCGATCCTACAAGTGGTATCGAGCTTTGGTCTCCATTGTATTGGTTTCCATTGCATTGGACTCCATAAGCTTGGTTTCACAACCTAGGAGAGTATGGCGTCTAGTGAGGTAATTTTCGTAGAGGTCCTTACTTTGATGGTACAAATTTTGCTAGTTGGAAGCATAAAATGAAAATGCATATTCTTGGTCATAACCCAGCCGCATGGGGCATTATTTGTGTTGGTATGCAAGGTGAATTCTTGAGGAAGGAAAAGTTCGGATCATGGCTTCACGGAAGAATTGCGGATGTTGCAAAACAATGCTCAAGCTTGTGACATTCTCTTCAATGCCTTGTGTCGAGGAGTTCAACAAAATCAGCCGTCTTGAGAATGCAAAAGAGATTTGGGATACTTTGGTTGAAATGCACGAAGGTACCGAGTCCGTGAAGGAATCAAAGCTAGATATTCTTCAAGGTCGACTTGACAAGTTCAAGATGAAGGATGGTGAAGAAGTCATTGAAATGTACTCTAGGCTTGCTCTCATCACAAATGAGATTGCCGGCTTAGGAAGCGAAGAAATAACCGACCGATTCATCATCAAGAAGATTCTCAGAGCTTTGGATGGAAAGTATGACACCGTGTGCACTTTGATCCAAATGATGCCAAACTACAAGACTCTCAAGCCAACCAAAGTCATTGGAAGAATTGTTGCTCATGAGATGACACTTAAGGATAAGGAAGAGCTTCACAACAAGTCAAGTGGTGCTTACAAAGCTACAAGTGATGCTCCCACAACCTCAAGTGACAAGTTAGTTTCAATGAAGAGATAAGCCTAATGGTCAAGAACTTCAACAAATTCTACAAGAATAGAGGCAAAGAGAAGCTCAAAGTCTAGATCATATGATGAAAAGAGATCTTCTAGTCATGATCGAAGCTGCTACAATTGTGGAAGACCGGACACTACTCAAATGAGTGTCTGGCTCCCCACAAGAGAAGAAGAATCTCCAAGAAGAAGAAGCTCAAGAGATGAGTCACCTTGGAAGAGAGAAGGAGCGAGAGAAGATCGTTATGAGCGAAGACCCTCTCGGAGAAGCAAGGATTAGGAGAGGAAAGACAAGTCATCAAGGAGCTACACAAGAAGAAAACATCAAGCTCATGTAGGTGAATGGGTCTCGGCTCCGACTCAGACAATCAATCCGAAGGAAGCTATCACTCCGACTCGACTACTGTCAAGATGAAGGTGTTGCGGTCTTGCTCTCGTATCCTCAACTCCAACTCCTCGACTTATTTGATTCACCAAATGAGGAATTGGAAGATGCTTCATGGCTAAAGGCCCCAAGGTATCACACCTGAATTCATTGACTTGATAGTGATGAGGATGACTTGCTTGGTGAAGATGAGCTCTTGCATGATAAATCCGATGAGCCTAGTAACGATGAACATGCTAGTAGTCTTTATAGTCGAGAAGAGTCGAATGACAATGCTATGAAGGAGATTGAGCGTCTAACTAAAGAACTAAACACTCTTAAGTTAGCTCATGAAACAACTCAAGAAGATCATAGAGCTCCTAAGATCTCATGAGAAGCTACAACGAGAAGCTCACTCTAGAGCAAGAACATGAGTTTCTAAAAGCAATCAATGCGATCTTGAAGAAGAGTTCTTCATATCTTTCCAAGCGACTTCTCTTGTCTAATTTCTTGCCACCCATTAAGACTAAGCATGACAAGCATAAGAAAAATTCTTCCTCTAGCAGTAACAATAACCATGCTAAATCCAATGTTGTTGCTTCTAGTAGTTCTCTTGATTCCACTAACAATGTTTCAAGCCAAGTTACACTTGAGCAAGAGAATAGTTTATTGAAAGGGATCATAGAAAGGTGTCTACAAGAGCCTTGCGGAAGCAAGAACTTTGAGAAATTGTTACTTAAGCAAGGAAGGCACGGAAGAATCAAGGAATTGGTTTTGAGCGAAAGTTCAGCGCCGAAAGCGTTGAGTGGGAAGAAGGTCAATATCCTACTCCACAGTTTGTTCCTCAAAAGGAAGTATGATCCTACTTCTTCCAATGTGGAACAAGCTCAAGATGACCTTCCACCACAAGACCACAAGCTAAAAGGCAAGGACAAGCTTCAGAGGAGATTGATGCATTTGTTGAAGCACCTCAAGCCATGGTCAAGTGGGTTCCCAAGGAAGCGTCAAGTTCTACTTCGTCAAGCTCAACTACAACCCCAAGGATTCCCATCAAGATGATGTGGATCGAAGAAGAAGAACTAGAAAGTTCTTGAGGGTGACTCGCCAACATACTTCACTCACATTCATTTTGGCAAAAACTTGTGCAATCAACTTCCACATCGTGCACTAGTTCATGGAGTCACAAACCCTCTTGTTGGTAAGTCAAGGGACAAGGTAATCATTGCTTTCATGGACATCATCTATTGTGAACTTCAATCTATGTCCATGGATATCCTTGTTTGTTCCTTGTGGGACTAACCCATGTAGGTATTGAAAGTGCACGAATCAAGGATAGCTCCCAACTCTTGATGATCTCCATCAACATTGAGCATCCACATCTTCAACATCTACATGAAGTCTTCTCGACAACCCAAGGTTAGTTTGACCCTTTAAAGGGGTTCTCACATCTAGGGGAGCTTTGCTCTAAAATTGAGCTAAAGCATCTTCAAATGATGTGAACACATCAATGCTTTATGTAAAGTGGTAACCCCACTTGTGCTTAAGCGATGAGTATGACCTATGATCAAATGTTCTCATTTGGCTCCTAAGTCAATATCTCATATAAAGATGACCTAGTCATCGACAAATTGTGTGTTAGTTGCTAGAGTTTTGGTTGTGCATGTTTGACACATATTTCATTTGCTATCTTATTGTGTGAGCATGTTGGATGCATGATTTTATCCATTCGAGGACATCCATTTGTTGTTTTGGTCGTTTTGATTTTTACGACCAAATGGATGGACAAGAATGCCTAAATACCTCCTAGCTATCTATGCTTTCTTGTCTCAAATTCTATTCATGCTTACATCACAAATTTTGAACAAGTCATTTTCGGACCCTCGGGTGAGGAGCACTTCGAACCACCGATCCGTCGAGGCTAATTTCCAAAACCTTCTAATTGATTTGGTCAGACCAACTCACTCAAACTCGGTCGAACCGAAAGCATTTAGAACTGATCTAGGTTTTCATCTCGGTGAAACCGAGTTGTGATTTCAGCGTGACGAAGTGCATAACTGCCTAGCGATTATCCATCTCAGTGCCACCGAGTTTTAACTTCGGTCCCACGGCGAAAAGGTATATATTCGAGGGCAGCGTTGATTCCTCCTTCAAGCGTTTAGCCCCACCCCTTCTTTGCCGTCGCCTTGGTCTCCGGATCGTCGCCGTCGTCGCTTTGTGCGCCCTCGCCGAGGTCTCCGTCGCCGTCAGCGGCCATCTCCTCCGAGCCGTTGCGCCGTGAAAAACTCCACCAAGTTAGGGTGAGTTTGATCCCTCGTGCTCCCATCTCCGATTCAATGCGTTTGGATTGCCTAGTATCTTGCCACGATTGAAATCCTCCTGTACACAGTTGGTTCGTTTGAACTAGATTGAGTAAAAGTTTTAGGGTTAGGTTTCGCGGAACACATCTCGGTGAGATCGATTTTATATTTTCGGTATGACCGATTTGGCCTATAGCCATTACCTTGCACCCTTCGGTCCAACGAGTTGTGCAAAATCGGTGTGACGAAATGAAGATTCTGTGAAACCCTAGTGTTTCGGCGGGACGAAACCCGCCGGTCAAACCGAAAGTGGTGTGCCAAGCTCTGTTTAACACTTGGATTCACGAACCTTAAACTTCGATCGACGAAATGTCTTACTGTGAAAACTTAATACTAGAATTTGAACTCATTTTTTTGCAAAACTTCGCATTTTGTGATGACTCTTCTTCTCTGCCTACACCTTATCTATTCACGGGTTGTCGGCCATGTCGGATGCCGGTGGCGGTGAAACAGTCGGAGACACCCATTGCGAGACATTCGAGGCGGGCACTAGTCACTGATCCTAGTAGCTCATCGATGATGGTGAGAGAGAGTACACCAAGTGGCATGCCTCCTGCAGCCACGAGCTAGAAAGAAGAGGAATTCAGATGATGAGGATTGATTTTGTTGTTGAGGAAGAGGTGACCTCAAAGCCTAAAAGGAAGGTTGTTGCCAAGAGCAACAAGATCAACAATCTAAGAAGGGCACCAGCAAAGTCAAGCAGTCATTGTTGCTAAGAAGCTGAATTTGGGAGGCGGCTCAGCAAAACTGCTTGCCAAGCCCAAGAGGACCATCGAAACATTCCAGCGTCTGAAAAGAACAAGGATGATGTGCCACCGGTGAGTCGGTGATGAAGGACGAGTTTCTTGAAACTTCGTCCAAAACTGCCACTCCATAATGATGCTCATCCTCAAGTGAGGATATGAAGGCAAGGAAAGATAGAGGTCTCGGGCTATGGAGACAAAGCTGGCCCATATGCCGTGAGGAGAAGAGCTGCTTGTAGATCCAGATTTCACACAGGAGAAGCGGTGGGACTTCTATGAGGCTGTCTTGATGGACAAGAAGCCCATAATCGCGGACACGGATATGTTATTTGGAAGTACATTGATAGCGAAGAACACGAGATTTCTTTCCACATGTGCATGAAAGTTTCCTTTGCATGTGGAGTTCTTGATTTTGTAGGTCGAAATTGACTAGTTGGAGCGATGAGATGATAATGCAATTTTATGCCACGACTCACTTCTACGATGGAAAGATTATGTGGATGGTGAAGGTCAAAGTTTTCTTCTTACATTGAAGAGAACATTTACCGTTACGGCCCGAGCATGAAGACAATGTTGTTGTGATGGATGAGGAGGATCGACATCTGTTGAAGGTCAAGCCAAGATCGCGCTGCTAAGAAAGCCAAAGGCGACAAAAGCAGCGGCAACTAAACCAAAGAGTTTGAAGAAGCAAATTCTTGAAGCTACTCAAAGGATTGAACAACGCTTTGGCCAGCATTGAGCAGTCTCGGGAGAGCTTAGAGAGGATTGTTGGCGAGAAGATACACGCTCTGGGCGTGAAGGTGATTGAAGTACAAGTGACCATCAACAAGCTCGGCGGACATTGAGGAAGCAAAGCGGGACAAAGGCGAGCTTATCGTGAGTTGCGGGATGACTTAGTCCGAGATTCTCATCGACAATTGCTCCGGTTCCCAAAGGATCGATCATTTGCTATTCGATGGCCCGACACGGGACTACTGACTTGGCACCTCCCACATTTCAGCGATTGCTCCTACTCAGCTCGGCTCCGATGTCCTCCTCCGGCCTGAGACATCAGCTGAAGTCTTCGCCGATCTTTGTCATATCCTCCGACATCAACCCAGGCCAGGAGCCCCGTGAGTCCACGGTGGCGCTTAGCTCTATGCTTTTTGAACTTTTGGTAACTTGTTGCCAAAGGGAAAAGTGTATAGATCATAGGACCGAGAGAGAGTGATGTTGTCTTTGCGCTTTTGCTCTTTCGTTCTTTTGCGGTTTCTTTGAGATACTTTTGGTTTTGAGACATTGATGTGTTTGATACTCCGTTTGATTCTACCTTAATGAGTGCTTGGTGGTACTATGCTTTAATGTGTGCTTAATGCTTATCATATGCCATTCCTATCTCGTATGACCATTTACTCATGTCTTGGTGATTGGGTGCATGCTATTCATTCTTATCATTTTGTGCGCTCCACCAAGATGTATGTGACATGGAAGAGTGACCCATGATCCTAATCGATTGTGCATTTGCATTCAAGCATAAATCTTAAATAATGCACAAATTTGGGGAGCTCTTGCTTATCACATACTTCTCAAAGCGACGATATTATTCATTGATTATATCCTTTGTGAAGCTTTGATCTATATGTTGTCATCAATTACCAAAAGGGGAGATTGAAAGTGCAACTAATCCCGGGTGGTTTTGGTAATTAATAACAACATATATATCATTGAACTAATAGTTACTTGAGAATCATTTGAGAGGATTCGATTGATATGGGTATGGTAAGGGTGAAGAAGTGGACCCCCAAAATGCTAAAGGCAAGCATTGGCAAAAGCTCAAGACTCCATTTTGGTTTAGTGATCCAAGATCACATTGAGTCCATAGGAAAAGCCAATACTATTAAAGGGGATGAGGTTATGATGATGATCTGGTTGCTCAAGTGCTTAGTGATACATCTCCTAAACTATCGACAACTTTCCTTTGCCATAGACACTCATAAGTAGTCTCGGTCCCACGATATTCCAAACTTCAGTCACACGAGATGAACCACCTCAGCCATAAGCCAAACCCTAGTAAACTTGGATTTTCCGATTACGAACTCGGTCTCACGAAACATGAGTTACCAAGTTTACGTAACCTACGTCATCAAATCGGTGTCACCGAGATGATGAAGTCGGTCCCAAAGCTGGCATGCTCTTGTCATTGCCGAATCGGACTAACAAGAGATTGTATATTCGGTCCCACGAAAATCCCAACGTTCACATTATTTGAACTATCGGTCTCACCGAGTTGTCCACCGGTCCCAGAGATTGCTCAAATGTGTGTAGCGGTTGGATTTTGTGTGGAAGCTATTTATACCCCTCCACCCCTCTTCATTAGTGGAGAGAGCCATCGAAAGAACTACCACTCCTACCTTACATTTACGAGAAGAGAACTACCTACCCTTGTGTTGAGATCAAGTTGCTCCCTCCCACCATATGAAGCTTGATCTCTAGCCTTCCCAAGTTGCTTTCCACTCAATCCTTTCTTCCACCACAGCCAAATCGGTGAGGAGAGTTGAGTGTTGGGGAGATTATCATTTGAAGCACAAGAGCAAGGAGTTCATCATCATCTACAACATCTATTACCTTTTGGAGGTGGTGCCTCCTAGATTGGTTAGGTGTCGCTTGGGAGCCTCCGTCGTCGAGATGTGGAGTTGAACCAAGAAGTTTGTAAGAAGCGAGGAGATCGCCTACTTCATGAAGATCTACCCGAGTAAGGCTAGCCCTCCGTGGGCGTAGGCCATGATGGAATAGACAAGGTTGCTTCTTCGTGGACCCTTAGTGGGTGGAGCCCTCCGTGGACTCAGCGTGCCGTTACCCTCAGTGGGTTGAAGTCTCCATCAGCGTGGATGTCGATAGCGCCACCTATCGGAACCACGGGAAAAATCACCGTGTCTCCAAAATTGCGTTTGCTCTTCTCCACCTCTCTTTACTACATGTGCAATTTACTTTCCGCTGCCTATACTCTAGAATTGCATGTGTGGGGTGATGCTTGACTTGATCATAATTGTGAATCACCAAAAGCTGTTCTTTGTCAAAAGGCAGAATTTTATATTGACAAGTAGTCTAATCACCCCCTCTAGACATACTTTCGATCCTCTGACTGGCTTGTGAGTGCCGCGAAACCCAGAGAACACCTTTAGGGAGCGGTGGAGCTCTAGACGAAGAGCCTCGTGAACATCGCTGCAGTCATTGGCCAGTGGCTTGGCCTTGTTGGGGATGGAGGATTTTGGGTATCCTTCCAGCGAGAATCTTGACCCAGCGCCAAGCTCACCGTGTTCTTCAAAGGCGTGGCGGTGCCCTTTAGCGACTCAGGAAAGATCCCAAAGCAGCTGGCCGGCGAGTGCAGCGCCACGATCTGTATGAGAGTTACGCAAAAGGTGTTGGTGAAGGTGGCCTTCCGCAACCCAGGCCTCAACCTCCTGCGTCCTCAAGCTGCCGGCGGATCTTGTCTGGAAGCGCTCAAGGCCCTTATCGCACCATTGTGGGCAAGGTGAATGAGGTCAAGAGGTCGATGGCGGTCGGCGTAGATTAGGCCGCCCGTTTCCTCCTTTTTCTTGTACATTTGTTGGTCACGTTCACGGGGAACAATCTATTAGAAACTGCGACAAGTTATCTTGTAATATAACTTTATTTTGGGTATCGATTGCTATGTTATTTCCTTTACTTGATTCCTTCCTTTGTATGTTTTACCCTCGCTTTTAGGGAACTTGCGGCGTAGGCACCTTAACTATATGGCGCTGAGTGCGGAGCGTCGACAACTTCTTTGGTGGTGCCGCTACCGACAAGAAACCTTATGCCAACTAATGCATGACACACTTAAATTGTTGAGCGGACTCGAAACAAAGTAAGGGCGCAACTAGCTACGAGTTGGTTCCTCGGTGCACAGGTTTTCCATACAAAGCACGGTCGTTCAAGGAAGATAACTTTAAAAAATTTAAAACTGATTGCTCAAACTTTGGCACTTAGCTTTTCTGTCGTTTGCTTCCCGGCAAGGCGAGACTTTCTTGAACGGCGCCTGGTCCACACCACTATCTTCTCCTTCCTCCCCCGGTAAACTTGTGGGCGAGGGAACCTTCCCTTTCTTTGAGAGAAAGAAAGAATAGAAAATAAAGATATGGAGCCTTACGGCCCGTTATTGCTTACCGGGGGTAGGTGCTGCACAAAGTGTCAGATAATACATGCAAAAAACAGAAAGCATGAAATTGACAAGATGTGCGGGGCACATGAGCTTTATTTATGCACGGGGTCTTCGCCCGGCTTTGTACAAAGGGTTACATGCAACAGCGGCAAAGCTTGTACAAAAGGTGGTTGCCAGAATAGGTTCCGGCAACCGCGCCTTACGGGTAAAACTTACGAAGATGCTCAATGTTCCAGGAGTTGCTCACGGAAAGCCATCTTGGTCTCAAAGCGGACGACGCGCGGGCCTAGTGACTTCGTTTCACCGGTAAGAGCCTTCCACTTCAGCGTCAACTTGTTGGAATTCTTGGCGGAATGAGCAGCGCCAAGAACAAAGTCTCCTTCCTCGAGACTTGGCATTAACTGCGGCTATGGTAGCGGCGCAAAGCTTCTTTGTAGCGAGCAGCTCGTCTGACAACAACTGAGCGATCTTCCTCAGGACAATAGCGTTATCTTGTTGCATTGCTCTTGCTCAAAGCTCATCATAAGCGAGCACCGGGCGACCCGTATCTGAGTTCGTGGGAAGCGCCTCTGCTCCATAGACTAGAAGCGAAAATTATGCGGCGATGGCTCGATTTGGCGTTGTCTGATCGACCAAGAACCACCGGCAGCTCCTCGATCGATTCTTTCGCACTTGTGCAGCACTGTCGAAAGTTCGGTCTTGAGCCAGCGTAACGCCGGCGTTGCCCTCTCCGCTTGACCGTTGCTTCTCGGGTGAGCAATAAAGCGAGCGAACCTTGGCGCCAAGATCTTGGGCGTCTTGCATGAAGGTGCGACTTGTGAATTGCGTGCCGTTATCGGTGATGATCTGTTAGGGATCGGCAACAAACAATCGACTGAAGAACTTGACTGTGTTGTCTGTCACCTTCCTTCTTGCTTCCACTTCCGGCCACTTTGTGAACTTATCGATTGCAATGTATAAGTACTCAAAGCCCCGCAGCTTCGGGGAAGGGCGAGATGTCGAAACCCCAGACGAGAAAATGGCGGGATAAAGGGATCGTTTGGAGAGCTTGAGGCTGGCTGGTGTATCTGTTTGGAATGGGCTTGCACGCTTCACACTTGGTTACTTGTGCGGTTGCATCACGGAGGCTGTCGGCCAAAAAAACCTTCTTGGGAGCAGCTTTGCGGCAAGTGCTCTTCTTGTGATATGGTGAACACATATGCCTCCATGTATCTCCGCCAACAGCTTTTGTCCGTCTTCTAGGGAATACACTTCAATTTCACACTATTGAGTCTTCTTTTATGCAGTGTGTAAATGCGACAAAAGCTGGTACATACTTATTTGCCGGGCTACTCTTTCCGCTTCTTCTTGCTCTTGGGAAGTTCTCTGTCAGAAGAAATGGACAATCTCTGTGCCCATCTTTGGAGCTTGCGGCTCGACAACAAGGACTAAAGGCACATATCTTTGCTGCGGAACATCCGCTTCTCTGGCAGAACACTGCGGCTCTGCGAACAGCGTTCCCCGGTAAGCTTGCCGGAGCAAAACTTGTCGGGAGCGTCTGCTTCGACGGAACAAACCCTAAGGTTTGCCGGAGCAGACTGCTCCTCAGCGCTCTTGGTCTTGATCTTAGGGACCTTCTTGGCGGTGGCTTCGGGGAGCTCTGCCGGAAAGTAGTCACCAGAAACCAACTTCCTCTTCTTGCTCCGTCCCGTTGATGGCGTCACAGATGGTTGAGTTAGTTTGAGCACAAAGATCCCTGGTTCCACAGGTAACTTAAGTGCGGCACACTTTGACAGGCCATCGGCAATGTCGTTCTGAGCTCTCGGAACATGTTCCATCTGTAGGCCGTCAAAGTGATCTTCTAACTTTCTCACCTCATCAACGTAAGCTTCCATCAACAGACTCTGATAATTCTTGTTCACTTGGCGGACGACAAGCTGCGAGTCACCCCTGACAATGAGCTTCTTGATTCCAAGGTCAGCCGCGATCCTGAGACCGGCAAGCAAACCTTCATACTTTGCAGTATTGTTTGTTGCTTGCTCCTTGGGAAAATGCATCTGGACTACGTGCTTGAGGTGCTCTCCGGTGGGTCACGACAAGCGATGCGCCCTTACCGCGCCTTGCGTGAAAAGCACCATCAAAGTACATGAGCCACTCCTTGCTCGCTTCCTTGTGGGGATGCTCGTTTACGGAATTTCTTCATCTGGTGTGGGCGTCCACTCTGCTATGAATTACTGCCAATGCTCGGCTCTGGATAGTTGAAGTGCTCTCAAACTTGAGGCCAAAGCAGCAGTTCGGTGCCCACTCGACAATCACGCCTGTTATACGGATTACGCGGTATCCTCTTGGCGGAAAAGCAGTGACAAGCTGTGATCTCATGTGCTTGGAAGTAATGGCGCAGCTTTCTCGAGGAGCCATGAGAAGGCGGCAATTCACACACGCAGTACCTCGACCTAGCCCCATGCGAAGGCCCGACAAAAAAAGCTAGGTACTGCACCATTTTCTTACACCTCCTCATGTGCTGTGAGATCCATCCTTATCGGGACGAGCTTGTCGGTGAAGCCCCACAGCAATCATTTGGATGCTGCCGTGGTTCTGGCTCATCATCTGCCTCCCTCTCCGCTACTACGCAGCACTAACCACTTGATTGGTTGCCGCTATATCTGATAACTTCTCTTGTGGCTTAGGTGCGACAAGTATTGGAGTGGAGGGCAGGTATCTCTTTAAGTCTGCGGCAGCCTCCGCTTCGAGTCCATTTCATTGGACCTGCCTTTTCAATATCTTGAAAAATGGCGGAAGAGGCCTTCAGCAGAACTTAGAAGATAAACTTCTTTGAAACAACCGCAACCAGCAAGTCTTCGTACATCCTTGGCGCTCTTTGGTGCTTCTATACGCTCAATGGCCTTGATCTTGTCGGGGTTGGCTTCAATTCCCCGAGACACGAAGAACCAAGAAGCTTGCGGAAGGGACTCAAACCGCACTTCTCGGGGTTAAGCTTGAGGTTGATCTTGCGCAGATTTGCGAAGGTTTCATCTAAATCTTGAATCAGAGTTGCCTTGTCCTTGCTCTTGACCACTATGTCATCCATGTAGGCTTCTACATTTCTGTGTATTTGTGGTTCAAAAGCGTCATGGACTACTCTTGCAAATGTTGAACCAGCATTCTTTAATCCGAAGGCATCCGTACAAAGCGGTATGTGCCACATGGAGTGATGAATCGGTCTTCTCCTCATCTTCTTACGCCATGAAGATCGGTGGTATCTGAGTATCGTCAAGAAATGAAAGCAAGTCACATCCGGCCGTGGAGTCAACAATCGGTCAATGGCGGCAAGGGAAATGGGTCTTTAGGACAAGCTTTATTGACATCGGTAAAGTCGATACAAAGCCTCCATTTCCCGTTTGCCTTCTATGCGACTACGAGTTGGCCAACCACGTGGGATGGAGCACTCCTCTAACAAGACTCTGCTGCTTCCTTCTTGATTTCTTACGCAATGAACTCTTGGCGCTCCTTTGCTTGTTTCGACTTTACCTTGGCCGGGGCGCGCATGAGGACAAGCGGCAAGATGGTGCTCGATTACTTTCACAGGAACACGGGGATGTCAAGCGGTTGCCATGCAAACCGTCGACATTCGCGCAAAGAAAGCAACAAGCGCTTTCCTATTTAGGGTCGGCGTGGCGATGGTGAAGAGTACCACCGGTGCCGTCCTCCTTAGCGGACACCTTCTTGGTCTCTGGTGAAGCTGCCATCGTCTTATTCGCTTGCGGTGGAGCTCGATGGTGCGTCCTCGGCGATAGCGACACTCCGAAGAGTGCGCTTGCGGTCGACATCGAGAACTCTTAGCGGACTTGGTCTTCTTCTTCCCGGGAGCCGGTGACAAGTGTCTTGCGATCTGCTGCGCTCTTGCTTCCGGTATATCTTGTCGGTGCGAGATAAGAGCATCCTTCTTGTCGCGAGGGCGAGAGATGACACTTATCGGGCTGGCATCTTGACATGTTGTATGCATAGTGAGAGCCGCCATGAACTTGGCGAGTCTTTGCGGCGAGTATCCATTGTAGGAGCAATGGAAAGTCGACAACGTCAAAAGTGACCCTCTCGATCCACGAAGTTCGAGTTATTTGTCGAATGTCACCGGCAGCGTGATCTTTCCTTGACTTGCTCCTTCCGGATTGATTCCTTAGAATGTGCGGTCTCTTGAGCTTCATTGTCGGGATCTGGAGTTTGAAGTACCCGAAGGAGATCGAGGTTCAAGCGGCCCGCCGTCAACTAACATCTTAGTGACCTTGAGGTTGCGGATAGTTGGCGAAACCAACATCGGCAAGCACCCGACCGCGATTATCGATCATGGTGGTCCTCAATATTAAAGATGATAGGCGTCTTTGGACCATTTGAAGGCTTGCGTGACTCGGCGGGTGGTTTTGCGCATTGACTTCCGCACTGCTGGCAGGTGGCGGTGTGAAGTATCTGAAAAGCACCGCCGTCAGCGCTAAGACCTCTCGGCTTTACGAAACTCCTGCTCATCGGCCTCGTCATCATCCATATCTTCATCTTCATCGTCATCTTCATCCTTATCGCGGCGGCGGGAAGTCTGTCTCCTTACCGCTACTTGGCCTTGCCGGCGGCGTCCTCCGGCGGGGCGTTTCTTGCGGATCCTCCGGTACCTTCTTGGGCCTTCTCCTTGTCGCGTCGCTCGTACTCAGCCTTTTGCAGCTCAACAAGCAGCTCGACCTTCTTGCAACTCACTGAGGTCATGGCCCTTGGTGCGGTGGATCTTGCGATCTTGCTTCTGGTGTCGTCACCTTGTCGGCGGCCGCCCGACCGGCTTCCTTAGCGCCACCTCCGTTGCGGGCTGCTTTCGACAGCTAGTACATTTTGCCTTTCTTTCTCTGTTGTTCGCCGCGGTTTTTCTTTGCAGGCAGCGGCAGCATCGCTGCCGAGATCCTCTGCTCTGCATTCTCTCGGGGAGTTTCCTCCTTCTTGATGATCGCGCAGCCGGTCGGGCGTATAGCTCGCTGGCGTCTCGATCTTGCGCGCCATCTCCTCCGCATCCTGCTTGATTCGCGTTCGATGGAAACGATGACAGCCTTGGCGGGGTGGACATCTGAGATGTTACCTTTGCACTTTGAATCTCTGAATGTACTTGCGGGGGCTCTCCTTCCTTC
>JAHHZJ010003208.1:0-21269 GCA_021437245.1 Aegilops speltoides
AGAATTACATCATGACACAATCATCGGAAGATTAACTCCCAATTGTGTCAAGTGATTGTAGTACCCGGACATTACGAGTATGTGCTCACTATGAACTGTTCTCCTCCATCTTGTAGCTATAGAACTTATTGGAGACTTCATATCTCTCAATCCGGGCATTACATTGGAATATCAACTTCAACTCTGGAACATCTCATATGCTCCATGGCGTTCAAAAGCGTCGTTGAAGTCGGTTCTAAGCCGTAAAGCATAGCACTTGAACTATAGAGTAGTCATCAGCTTTGCTCTGCGAGAGCGTTCTTAACGTCGTCGGTTGCATCAGCGGCGAGGCTGGCACCCAGCGGTGCATCCGGGCGTAACTCTTACGTGCAGCAATGAGGATAATCCTCGAGTTACGGACCCGATCCGTGTAATTCTACCATCATCTTTCAACTTTGCTTTCTCAAGGAGCATTAAAATTCAAGCGGAACAACGGCGAGCCATCTATCTACAATCAAACATAAACAAGCAAGATACTATCAGGTACTAAGTTCATGATAAATTTAAGTTCAATTAATCATATTACTTAAGAACTCCCACTTAGAAAAACATCCCTCTAGTCATCTAAGTGATCACGTGATCCAAATCAACTAAACCATAACCGATCATCACGTGAAATGGAGTAGTTTTCAATGGTGAACATCTTATGTTGATCATATCTACTATATGATTCACGCTCGACCTTTCGGTCTCCGTGTTCGAGGCCATATCTGCATATGCTAGGCTCGTCAAGTATAACCAGTATTCTGCGTGTGCAAAACGGCTTGCACCGTTGTAGATGGACGTGAAGCTTATCACCCGATCATCACGTGGTGTGCAGGCACGACGAACTTTGGCAGCGGTGCATACTCGGGAGAACACTTCTTGATAATTTAGTGAGAGATCATCTTATAATGCTACCGTCGATCAAAGCAAGATAAGATGCATAAAGGATAAACATCACATGCAAATCAATATAAGTGATATGATATGGTCATCATCATCTTGTGCTTCGTGATCTCCATCTTCTGCACCACCATGATCACCATCGTCACCGTGCGACACCTTGATCTCCATCGTAGCATCGTTGTCGTCTCGCCAATCTTATGCTTCTCGACTATCTCTGCGGCTTAGTGATAAAGTAAAGCGATTACGAAGCGATGCATTGCATACAATAAGCGACAACCATATGGCTCCGGCGGGTTGCCGATAACCGGTTACAAAAACATGATCATCTCATACAATAAAATATAGCATCACGTCTTGACCATATCACATCACAACATGCCTGCAAAAACAAGTGGGCGTCCTCTACTTTTGTTGTTGCAAATTTTACGTGGCTGCTACGGGCCATAGCAAGAACCGGTCTCACCCTCGCATCAAAACCACAGCGATACTTCGTCAAATAGAACTCGTTTAACCTTCTCAAGGAATGGGCGTAGCACTTAGTTCAACTAAAAGTGAGAGAGGACTACCACAGTCACCTTTGAAAGCAGCGAGTGCCGTGGCGGTGAAACCAGTCTCAGCGTAAGCGTCTGGCGTAATGTGGGTCTGGGCGCTTCATCTCCTAATACCGCTGAACAAAGTATGACATCTTTGGTAGGTAAGTATGACTTGTATCGCCCACAACTCACTTGTGTTCTACTCGTGCAAAGTATCAAACCATAAAAACCTGAGGCTCGGATGCCCTTTGTTGGAAAGAATAGTGAATTTCAAAAATTTTCCTCGCTTTGCATAAGATCATGGTGATGAATAGCAGAGAGAGAGAGTGTTGTCTACGTACCCTTGCCCAGACTGAAAGCGGAAGCGATCTGCGTAGAGGAAGTAGTAAATGCGTTCTCCGCCGCGATCCGACCGATCCGGCGCCCGTTACTCCAGCGCCCGAGTTCTTGACACACGTGTCAGCTCGATGGCGTCCTCGTACTCCGATCCAGCCGAGTGTCGAGAGAGTTCCGTCGACCGCGACAGGCGTGGTAGCGATCTTGATGTTTCACTGCGGCGCAGGCTTACTAAAGCTTGTGCAACGTGATGACGAGGTGGAATATGGTGGAGGGAGCTGCTGCACGGCTAAGGCGATCAACGTAGATCAAACTTGTGTGTTCTGGGGTGATTGCCCGTATATAAAGGAGGGAGGAAGTGCGGCCGGCCCTGGAGAAGCGCCATGGGGAGTCCTACTCCTGGGGTAGGACTCCCCCTTCGCCTGTTGGAGTAGGATTGGAAAGAGGAAGGAGGAAAGAGGGCCGCCCCTCCTTGTCCTATTCGGACTGGGGGAGGCGTCTGACACTTCTGGCCGGCCTCTTCCTCTTATTCCTCGAGGCAATAGGCCCATATACCCCAGAGGTTCCGGTAACTTTCGGGTACTCATTAAATTCCTGTTTTCACTTGGAACCATTCCGAACTCCAATTATAGGCTAGTCAATATATCAATCTTTATGTCTCGACCATTTAAGAGACTCCTCGTCATGTCGTGATCTCATCCGGGACTCCGAACTTCTTAGTACATCAAAATACATAAACTCATAATAAAAGCATCGCCGAAACCTTAAGAACGTCTCCCGGACCCTCACGGTTCGAGAACAATGTAGAACATGACCTAGAACTATTCTCGGTCAATAACCAATAAGCGGGACCTGGATGCCCATATTGGTTCCTACATATTCTCTGAAGATCTTTGTCGGTCCAGACCGCGCCAACAACATACGTTGTTCCCTTTGTCATCGGTATGTTACTTGCAGAGATTAGATCGTCCGGTATCAATACCTAGTTCAATCTCGATTTACCGGCAGTCTCTTTACCGTTCGTAGTACATCATCTCATACTCTTAACTCATGGTTGTAGTGCTTGGAAGGCCGGAGTGATGTGCATTACCGAGGAGGCCCGGAGATACCTCTCAGAGCAATCAAGAGTGACAAAACCTAATCTTGAAATCGCCATTACCCAACATCTGCCTTTGGAGACACTGTAGTACTCCTTTATAATCACCCGATTCGTTGTGGCGTTTGGTAGCACCAAGTGTTCCTCCATTAGGGTTGCATAATCTCATAGTTACGGGAACATGTATATGTCATGGATAAAGCAGTGTGACATACTAAGCGATGGGGTTGCTAAGCTAATGGACTGGGTCATGTCAATGAGATCATTCTACTAATGATGTGACCTTGTTAATCAAATAACAACTCTTTGTTCATGAGTGGGGAAACATAACCATCTTTGATTAACAAGCTAGTCTAGCTATAGAGGCATACTAGTGACATATTGTTTTGTCTATGCATTCACACATGTATCATGTTTCCGGTTAATACAATTCTAGCATGAATGATAAACATTTATCATGAAATAAGAAATAAATAATAACTTTATTATTGCCTCTAGGGCATATTTCCTTCACGTAGTAATTTCAAAAAATTCCTCTGCATAAGATCATGGTGATGACATAGCGAGAGGGAGAGTGTGGTCGCGTACCCTCGTGAACCGTGGCGGAAGCATTATGACAGCGGTTGATGTAGTAGTCGTCTTCACGATCCGACCGATCAAGCACGAGCGTCACGGCACCTCGAGTTCAACTTTCGTTGAGCTCGATTCGATCCCGGGCTCCGATCTAGCAAAGCTTGGGGATGAGTTCGTCGACATGGCGTGGTAGCGATGATGATGTTCTCCGGCGCGGGCTTTGCCTAAACTCTGCGACAATATGACCGAGTGGAATATGGTGGAGGGGCACGCTACGGCTAAGGAATGATCCGTAGATCAACTTGTGTGTTCGAGGTTCCCCCTTGCCCCGTATATAAAGGCCAAGGGGAGGGCGGCCGGCCAGGAGGGCGCGCCAGGGGAGTCCTACTCCCCGGGAGTAGGACTCCCTTCTTTCTAGTTGGAATAGGAGAAGGGGAAGGAGGAGGAGGGGAAGGAAGGCCGCCCCCTCTCGTGTCCTATCTGGACTAGGGAGGGGCGCAGCCACCTCTTCCCTCTCCTCTTCTCCCTTAGGGCCCATGAAGGCCCAATAACCCCGGGGAGGTTCGGTAACCCGGTACTCGATAAAATGCTGATTTCACCGGAACACTTCGATGTCAAACATAGGCTTCCAATATATCAATCTTTATGTCTCAACCATTTGAGACTCCTCGTCATGTCGTGATCACATCAGGAACTCGAACAAACTTAGGTACATCAAAACTTATAAACTCATAATAAAGCTGTCATCGTAACGTTAAGCGTGCGGACCCTACGGGTTCGAGAACTATCTTGACATGACCTAGAACTATTCTCGGTCAATAACCAATAGCGGAACCTGGATGCCCATATTGGTTCCTACATATTCTCTGAAGATCTTTATCGGTCAAACTGCATAACAACATCGTTGTTCCTTTGTCATCGGTATGTTACTTGCAGAGATTCGATCAAATCGTATCCAATACCTAGTTCAATCTCCTTACCGCAAGTCTCTTTACTCGTTCGTAATGCATCATTCGTAACTAACTCATTACTACATTGCTTGCAAGGCTTATAGTGGCGTGCATTACCGAGAGGGCCGAGATACCTCTCGACAATCGGAGTGACAAAACCTAATCTCAAAATCGCCAACCCAACATGTACCTTTGGAGACACCTGTAGTACTCCTTTATAATCACCCAATTACGTTGTGATGTTTGGTAGCACCCAAAGTGTTCCTCCGGTAGCAGGAGTTGCATGGTCTCATAGTTATAGGAACATGTATAAGTCATGAAAAAGCAATAGAAACATACTAAGCGATCAAGTGCTAGGCTAACGGAATGGGTCATGTCAATCACATCATTCTCCTAATGATGTGATCCGTTAATCAAATGACAACACATGTCTATGGCTAGGAAACTTAACCATCTTTGATTCACGAGCTAGTCAAGTAGAGGCATACTAGTGACACTATGTTTGTCGTGTATTCACACATGTATTATGTTTCGGTTAATACAATCTAGCATGAATAATAAACATTTATCTTGATATAAGGAAATAAATAATAACTTTATTATTGCCTCTAGGGCATATTTCCTTGATCTCCCACTTGCACTAGAGTCGTAATCTAGTTCACATCGCCATGTGATTTAACACCAATATTCATATCGTATATGATTAACACCCATAGTTCACATCGTTGATGTGACCAACACCAAAGGGTTTACTAGAGTCAATAATCTAGTTCACATCGCTATGTGATTAACACCCAAAAATCTTGAGGTGTGATCATGTTTTTCGTGAGAGAAGCTTAGTCAGCAGATCTGTCATATTGAGCCATATGTATTTTCAAATATTCTATGTCTATAATGCTCTTTCGAGCTACTCTAGCTAATTGCTCCCACTTTCAATATGTATCAGATTGAGACTTAGAGTCATCTGGATCGGTGTAAAGCTTGCATCGATGTAACTATTTCTGACGAACTCTTTTATCACCTCCATAATCGAAACATCTCCTTAGTTCTCACTAAGGATATTCTTGACCATGTCCGTTGGTCTACTCTTAGATCAAAATTGTATTCCTTTGCAAAACTTCGAGCAAGGTATACAATAGGTGCAGTACATAGCATAGCATACTTTATAGAACCTATGGTGAGGCATAGGGAATGACTTTCATTCTCTTTTCTATTTTACTGCCATGGTGGGTTTAAGTCTTACTCAATTTCACACCTTTGCAACACAGGCAAGAACTCTTTCTTTGGTGTTCCATTTTGAACTATTTCAAAATCTTGACAAGGTATGTACTCATTGAAAATCTTATCAAGCGTCTTGATCTATCTCAATAGATCTTGATGCTCAATATGTAAGTAGCTTTGTGAGGTCTTTCTTTTGAAAAAAACTCCTTTCAAACACTCCTTTATGCTTTTGCAGAATAATTCTACATTATTTCCGATCAACAATATGTCATTCACATATACTTATCAGGAATTTGTAGTGCTCCCACTCACCTTTTGTAAATACGGCTTCACTGAAATCTGTATAAAACTATATCTTTGATCAACTTATCAAAGCGTATATTCAACTCGAGATGCTTGCACAGTCCATAGATGGATCCCATCTCAGATTTCATGGCCTCAAACCATTTTGTGGAATCGGGGCTCATCATCGCTTCCTCATAGTTAAATAGGTTCATCATGGTCTAGTAACATGATTTCGAATAAGATTACCGTACCACTACAGTGCGGACCGTACTCTGGAAGACCTACGAGGTTCTGTAATAACTTGATTTAAAGTTTCATGATCATCATCATTAGCTTCCTCACTAATTGGTGTAGGAATCCTTGGAACTGATTTACTGTGATGAACTACTTTCCAATCCGGGAGAAGGTACAAATTACCTTATCAAGCTCTACTTTCCTCCCACTCACTTCTTTAGAGAAACTCCTTCTCTAGAAAGGATCCATTTTAACAACGAATATCTTGCCTTGGATCTGTGATAGAAGGTGTACCCAACAGTTTCCTTTGGGTATTCTATGAAGACGCACTTCTCCGATTTAGGTTTGAGCTTATCGGGATAAGCATCACAACCCCAAACTTTAAAAAGCGAGAACTTGGTTTCTTGCTAAACCACAGTTCTTATGGTGTCGTCTCAGCAGTTTTGATGGTGCCCTATTTAAAGTGAATGCAATTGTCTCTAATGCATAACCCCAAAGCGATAGTGGTAAATTGGTAAGATACATCATAGATCGCACCATATCTAATAAAGTCTTGATTCTGACGTTCGGACACACCATAACGTTGTGGTGTTCCAGGTGGCATGAGCTGTGAAACTATTCCACATTGTTTTATATGAAGGCCAAACTCATAACTCAAATATTCTCCTCCACGATCAGATCGTAGAAACTTTATTTTCTTGTTACGACGATTCTCCACTTCACTCTGAAATTCTTTGAACTTTTCAACTATTTCAGACTTATGTTTCATCAAGTAGATATACCCATATCCGCTCAAATCATCTTGTGAAGGTCAGAAAATAACGATACTTGCCACGAGCATCAACACTCATTGGATCACATACATCGGTATGTATTTTTTCAATAAGTCGTAGCTTGTTCCATTGTTCGGAGAAGCGGAGTTTTAGTCATCTTGCCCAAAAGGCACGATTCGCAAGCATCAAATGATTCATAACCAAGTGATTCGAAAATCCATCTTTATGGAGTTTCTTCACGTGCTTTACACGATATGACCCAAGAGCGATTACCCCAAATAAGTTGCACTATCATTATTAACTTTTCATCTTTTGGCATCAATATTATGAATATGTGTATCACTACGATCGAGATCCAACAAACTATGTTCATTGGGTGTATGACCATCGAAGGTCTTATTCATGTAAGCAGAATAACAATTTATTCTCTAACTTTAAATGAATAACCGTATACATAATAAACATGATCAAATCATATTCATGCTCAGCATAACGCCAAATAACATTTATTTAGGTTTAACACTAATCCGAAATAAGGAGTGTGCGATGATGATCATATCAATCTTGGAACTACTTCCAACACTCATCATCCTCCACCCTTCAACTAGTCTCTGTTTATACGTAACTCTGTTTGAGTTACTAATCTTATAGCCGAACAAGTATCAAATACTCAAGGGATACTATAAACACTAGTAAGGCACACATCAATAACTGTATATCAAATATACCCTTGTTCACTTTGCCATCCTTCTTATCCACCAAATATTCAGGGCATTTCCGCTTCGGTGACCATTCCCTTTGCGTGTAAGCACTTTCGGTTTCAGGCTTTGGTCAGCTTTGGTCTTCTTCACGGGAGTGACAACTTTTTGCTATTCTCGTGAAGTTTCCCTTTCTTCCCTTTGCCATTTTCTTGAAACTAGTGGTCTTGTCAATCATCAACACTTGATGCTCTTTCTTGATTTCTACCTTCGTCGATTTCAACATCACGAAAGCTCAGGGAATCGTTTCGTCATCCTTGCATACTATAGTTCATCACGAAGTTCTAGTAACTTGTGATGGTGACTAGAAATTCATCAATCACTATCTTATCGGAAGATTAACTCCCAATTGATTCAAGTGATTGAAGTACCCATACAATCTGAGCACATGCTCACTAGTTGGCGATTCTCCTCCATCTTTTAGCTATAGAACTTGTTGGAGACTTCATATCTCTCAACTCTGGTATTTGCTTGAAATATTAACTTCAATTGTGGAACATCTTATATGGTCCATGATGTTCAAAACATCTTTGAAGTACCGATTCTAAAGCCATTAAGCATGGTGCACTAAACTATCAAGTAGTCATCATATTGAGCTAATAAGCGTTCATAACGTGCGCATCGCTCCTGCAATAGGTTTGTCACCTAGCGGTGCATCAAGGACATAATTCTTACTGCACAATGAGGATAAACCTCGGATCACGGATCCAATCCCATCATTGCTACTAACATCTTTCACACAGCTTTCTCTAGGAACATATCAAAATAAACATATGAAAGCAACAATGCGAGCTATTGATCTATAACATAATTTTCAAAATACTACTAGGACTAAGTTCATGATAAATTAAGTTCAATTAATCATATTACTAAAGAACTCCCACTTAGCGACATCTCTCTAGTCATCTAAGTGATTCGTGATCCAAATCAACTAAACCATGTCCGATCATCACGTGAGATGGAGTAGTTTCAATGGTGAACATCACTATGTTGATCATATCTACTATATGATTCACGTTCGACCTTTCGGTCTCCGTGTTTGAGGCCATATCTGTATATGCTAGGCTCGTCAAGTTTAACTGAGTACCTTGTGCAAAACTGGCTTGCACCCGTTGTAGATGGCGTAGAGCTTATCACACCGATCACCGTTGTGTGCAGGCACGACGAACTTTGCAGCGTGCATACTCGGAGAACACTTCTTGATATTTAGGAGATCATCTTATAATGCTACCGTAAATCAAAGCAAGATAAGATGCATAAAGATAAACATCACATGCAATTAATATAAGTGATATGATATGGCCATCATCATCTTGTGCTTGTGATCTCCATCTCCGAAGCAAGTCGTGATCACCATCGTCACGGGCGACACCTTGATCTCCATTAGCATCGTTGTCGTTTCGCCATCTATTGCTTCTCGACTATCGCTACGCTTAGTGATAAAGTAAAAGCAATTACGAGCGTTGCATTTCATACAATAAGCGACAACCATATGGCTCCTACCGATTGCCGATAACCCGGTTACAAAACATGATCATCTCATACAATAAAATATAGCATCACGTCTTGACCATATCACATCACAACATGCCTGCAAAAACAAGTTAGGCGTCCTCTACTTTGTTGTTGCAAATTTTACGTGGCTGCTACGGGCTTAGCAAGAACCGTTCTTACCTATGCATCAAAACCACAGCGATAGTTCATCAAGTTAGTGCTGTTTTAACCGCAAGAACGGGATCCCTCGTTCGGCTAAAGTGAGAGGCAGACACCCTTGATCACCTTTAAGCACAAGTGCCTGCGGTGAAACCAGTCTCGCGTAAACATCTGGCGTAATGTTGGTCGGTTCATCTCACAATACCGCCGAACAAAGTATGCATGCTAGTAAGCAATATGACTATCGCCCACAACTCACTTGTGTTCTACTCGTGCATATGACATCCGCATAAAACCAGGCTCGGATGCCCTTTGTTGGGGAGCGTAGTAATTTCAAAAAATTCCTACGCGCAAGAATCATGGTGATGACATAGCGGAGAGGGAGATGTTGTCCACGTACCCTCGTGGGCCGTGGCGAAGCATTATGACAGCGGGTTTGTGTAGTCGTCGTCTTCACGATCCGACCGATCAAGCACCGAGCGTCGACACCTCGATTCAGCACGTTCAGCTTCGATGGCGATCCCGGGCTCGATCCAAAGCCGAGGGATGAGTTCCGTCGGCCGATGGGCGTGGTGGCGATGATGATGTTCTACGGCAGAGGCCGCCTAAACTCGCAGCGATATGACCGAGGTGGAGTATGGTGGAGGGGCACCCTGCGCTAAGAGCGATCCGTAGATCAACTTGTGTGTTCTGGGTGCCCCCCCCGTATATAAAGGCCAAGGGGAGGCGGCGGCCAAGGAAGGCGCCAAGGGGTCCTACTCCCGGGAGTAGGACTCCCTTCTTTCCTAGTTAGAATAGGAGAAGGGGAAGGAGGAGGAGGGGGAAGGAGGCGCCCTCTCCTTGTCTACTCGGACTAAGGAGGAGGGCGTAGCCACCTCTTCCTCCTCCCTCTTCTCCCTTAGGGCCCATGAAGGCCCAATAACCCCGGAGGCTTCGGTTACCCGTTACTCGGTAAAATGCCGATTCACGGAACACTTCGATGTCCAAACATAGGCTTCCAATATATCAATCTTTATGTCTCGACCATTTGAGACTCCTCGTCATGTCCGTGATCACATCCGGGACTCGAACAAACTTAGGTACATCAAAACTTATAAACCCATAATAAAATTCATCATAACGTTAGCGTGGACCCTCGGGTTCGAGAACTATGTAGACATGACCTAGAACTATTCTCGGTCAATAACCAATAAGCGGAACCTGGATGCCCATATTGGTTCCTACATATTCTTGAAGATCTTTATCGGTCAAACCGCATAACAACATCGTTGTTCCTTTGTCATCGGTATGTTACTTGCGAGATTCGATCGTCGGTATCCAATACCTAGTTCAATCTCGTTACCGACAAATCTCTTTACTCGTTATGTAATGCATCATTCCGTAACTAACTCATTAGCTACATTGCTTGCAAGGCTTATAGTGCGTGCATTACGAGAGGGCCGGAGATACCTCTCCGGCAATCGGAGTGACAAAACCTAATCTCGAAATCGCCAACCCAACATGTACCTTTGGAACACTGTAGTACTCCTTTATAATCACCCGATTCGTTGTGACGTTTGGTAGCACCCTAAGTGTTCCTCCGGTGCAGGAGTTGCATAGTCTCATAGTTATAGGAACATGTATAAGTCATGAAGAAAGCAATAGAAACATACTAAGCGATCAAGTGCTAGGCTAACGGAATGGGTCATGTCAATCACATCATTCTCCTAAGATGTGATCCCGTTAATCAAATGACAACACATGTCTATGGCTAGGAAACTTAACCATCTTTGATTCACAGCTAGTCAAGTAGAGGCATACTAGTGACACTATGTTTGTCTGTATTCACACATGTATTATGTTTCCGGTTAATACAATCCTAGCATGAATAATAAACATTTATCATGATATAAGGAAATAAATAATAACTTTATTATTGCCTCTAGGGCATATTTCCTTGATCTCCCACTTGCACTAATCAGTAATCTAGTTCACATCGCCATGTGATATAACACCAATATTCATATCTATATGATTAACACCCATAGTTCACATCGTGATGTGACCAACACCAAGCGTTTACTAGAGTCAATAATCTAGTTCACATCGCTATGTGATTAACACCCAAAAATCTTGAGGTGTGATCATGTTTTGCTTTCGTGAGAGAAGCTTAGTCAGCAGTGCATCATATTAGGCGGATGTATTTGCAAATATCTATGTCTATAATGCTGCTTCGAGCTACTCTAGCTAATTGCTCCCACTTTCAATATGTATCAGTTGAGACTTAGAGTCATCGGATCGTTAAACTTGCATCGATGTAACTATTTCTGCGAACTCTTTTATCACCTCCATAATAGAAACATCTCCTTAGTTCTCACTAAGGATATTCTTGACCGCTGTCCGTGATCTACTCTTAGATCAAAATTGTATTCCTTTGCAAAACTGAGCAAGGTATACAATAGGTGCAGTACATAGCATAGCATACTTTATAGAACCTATGGTGAGGCATAGGAATGACTTTCATTCTCTTTTCTATTTTCTGCCGTGGTGGGTTTAAGTCTTACTCAATTTCACACCTTTGCAACACAGGCAAGAACTCTTTCTTTGTTGTTCCATTTTGAACTATTTCAAAATCTTGACAAGGTATGTACTCATTGAAAATCTTATCAAGCGTCTTGATCTATCTCAATAGATCTTGATGCTCAATATGTAAATAAGCTTTGTCGAGGTCTTTCTTTTGAAAAAACTCCTTTCAAACACTCCTTTATGCTTTGTAGAATAATTCTACATTATCTCCGATCAACAATATGTCATTCACATATACTTATCGGGAATGTTGTAGTGCTCCCTCACCTTTTTGTAAATCGGGCTTCACATGATGCATGTAAAACTATATCTTTGATCAACTTATCAAGCGTATATTCAATCTGAGATGCTTGCACGGTCCATAGATGGATCGTTGGAGCTTGCACATTTTGTTAGCACCTTTAGGATTGACAAAACCTTCGGCTGTATCATATACAACTCTTCTTTAATAAATCCATTAAGGAATGTAGTTTTGACATCCATTTGCCAAATTTCATAAAATGTGGTAATTGCTAACATGATTGGACAGACTTTTAAGCATCGTCTGGTGAAAATCTCATTGTATTCAACACCTTGAACTTTTTCAAAACCTTTTTGACAAGTCTAGCTTTGTAGATAGTAACACTACTATCGGCTCCATCTTCCTCTTGAAGATCCATTTATTTTCTATGGCTTGCCGATCATCGACAAGTCCACCAAAATCCACACTTTGTTCTCATACATGGATCCGATCTCAGATTTCATGGCCTCAAACCATTTTGTGGCATCGGGGCTCATCATCGCTTCCTCATAGTTCGTAGGTTCATCATGGTCTAGTAACATGATTTCGAATAGGATTACCGTACCACTACAGTGCGGACCGTACCCTGGAAGACCTCGAGGTTACGTAATAACTTGATTTAAAGTTTCATGATCATCATCATTAGCTTCCTCACTAATTGGTGTGGAATCTTGGAACTGATTTACGTGATGAACTACTTTCCAATTAGGGAGAAGGTACAAATTACCTTATCAAGCTCTACTTTCCTCCCACTCACTTCTTTGAGAAAACTCATACGTAGAAAGGATCAATTTTTAACACGAATATCTTGCCTTGGATCTGTGATAGAAGGTGTACCCAAGATTTCCTTTGGGTATTCTATGAAGCGCACTTCTCCGATTTAGGTTTGAGCTTATCGGGATAAGCATCCTGCATAAACTTTAAGCGAGAACTTGGTTTTCTTGCTAAACCACAGTTCTTATGGTGTCGTCTCAACAGATTTCGATGGTGCCCTATTTAAAGTGAATGCAATGTTCTAATGCATAACCCCAAAGCGATAGTGGTAAATTGGTAAGATACATCATAAATCGCACCATATCTAATAAAGTCTTGATTCTGACGTTCGGACACACCATAACGTTGTGGTGTTCGGGTGGCATGAGCTGTGAAACTATTCCACATTGTTTTATATGAAGGCCAAACTCATAACTCAAATATTCTCCTCCACGATCAGATCGTAGAAACTTTATTTTCTTGTTACGATGATTCTCCACTTCACTCTGAAATTCTTTGAACTTTCAACTATTTGGACTTATGTTTCATCAAGTAGATATACCCATATCTGCTCAAATCATCTTGTGAAGGTCAGAAAATAACGATACTTGCCCGAGCATCAACACTCATTGGATCACATACATCGGTATGTATTTTTTCAATAAGTCGTAGCTTGTTCCATTGTTCGGAGAAGCGGAGTTTTAGTCATCTTGCCCAAAAGGCATGATTACAAGCATCAAATGATTCATAACCAAGTGATTCGAAAATCCATCTTTATGGAGTTTCTTCACGTGCTTTACACCGAATGACCCAAGCGGCGATTCCCCAAATAAGTTGCACTATCATTATTAACTTTTCATCTTTTGGCATCAATATTATGAATATGTGTATCACTACGATCGAGATCCAACAAACTATGTTCATTGGGTATGACCATCGAAGGTCTTATTCATGTAAAGAATAACAATTTATTCTCTAACTTTAAATGAATAACCGTATACATAATAAACATGATCAAATCATATTCATGCTCAGCATAAGCCAAATAACATTTATTTAGGTTTAACACTAATACCGAAAGTATAGGGAGTGTGCGATGATGATCATATCAATCTTGGAACTACTTCCAACACTCATCATCCTCCACCCTTCAACTAGTCTCTTTTGATACGTAACTCCTGTTTGAGTTACTAATCTTAAGCCCGAACAAGTATCATCTTGTGCTTTGATCTCCATCTCCGCACCGTCGTGATCACCATCGTCACGGTCGACACCTTGATCTCCTTCGTAGCATCGTTTCGTTCGCCATCTATTGCTTCTCGACTATCGCTACGCTTAGTGATAAAGTAAAAGCAATTCTGAGGCGTTTGCATTTCATACAATAAGCGACAACCATATGGCTCCTGCCGATTGCCGATAACCCGGTTACAAAACATGATCATCTCATACAATAAAATATAGCATCACGTCTTGACCATATCACATCACAACATGCCTTGCAAAAACAAGTTAGGCGTCCTCTACTTTGTTGTTGCAAATTTTACGTGGCTGCTACGGGCTTGCAAGAACCATTCTTACCTCGCATCAAAACCACAATGATAGTTCATCAAGTTAGTGCTGTTTTAACCTGCAAGGACGGGCGTATGCCTCGATTCAGCTAAAGTGAGAGAGGCGACACCCGCCGGGTCACCTTTAAGCACAAGTGCTCATAGCGGTGAAACCAATCTCGCGTAAGCGTCTGGGATGTCCGGTCGGGCGATTCTTCTCACAATACCCGACCAAAGTATGGCATCTTTGGTAAGCGGTATGACTATATGCCCAACTCACTTGTGTTCTACTCGTGCATATGACATCTCGCATAAAACCAGGCTCGGATGCCCTTGTTGGGAGCGTAGTAATTTCAAAAAATTCTCCGCACCGCAAGATCATGGTGATGACATAGGAGGAGAGTGTTTCCACGTGCCCTCATAGACCGTGGCGAAGCATTATGACAGCGGGTTGATGTAGTGTCGTCTTCACGATCCGACCGATCCAAGCACCGAGGACGGCACCTCGAGTTCAGCACCGTTCAGCTCGATGACAATCCCGGGCTCGATCCAGGGGGATGAGTTCGTCGGCCGACGGCGTGGTGGCGATGATGATGTTCTCGGCCGGGGCTTCGCCTAAACTACTGGACGATATGACCGAGGTGGAGTATGGTGGAGGAGGGCCGCCACGGCTAAGGCGATCTGTAGATCAACTTTGTGTTCTAGGGTGCCCTGCCTCGTATATAAAAGCCAGGGGGGGCGGCCCGGCCAGGAGGCGCACCAAGGAGTCATACTCCCACGGAGTAGGACTCCTTCTTTCCTAGTTAGAATAGGAGAAGGGAAGGAGGAGGAAGGGGAAGGAAGGCGGCCCCCTCTCCTTGTCCTATTCGGACTAGGGAGGGCGCCACCTCTTGCCTCTCCTCTTCTCCTTAGGGCCATGAAGCCCAATAACCCCGGGGGTTCGGTTACCCGGTACTCCGGTAAAATGCATTTCACCGGAACACTTCCGATGTCAAACATAGGCTTCAATATATCAATCCTTATGTCTCGACCATTTCGAGACTCCTCGTCATGTCGTGATCACATCAGGGACTCGAACAAACGGTACATCAAAACTTATAAACTCATAATAAAGTCATCGTGCGTTAAGCGTGCGGACCCTACGGGTTCGAGAACTATAGACATGACCTAGAACTATTTTCGATCAATAACCGATGCGGAACCTGATGCCCATATTGGTTCCTACATATTCTCGAAGATCTTTATCGGTCAACCGCATAACAACATCACGTTGTTCCCTTTGTCATCGGTATGTTATTGCGAGATTCGATCACGGTATCAATACCTAGTTTAATCTGTTACGGCAAGTCTCTTTACTCGTTACGTAATTGCGGGCGGGACGAGCTGCCCGCCCGCCGCTGCACCTTGGGGCGGGCCCTTCGTCTGGCGATCGAGGCGGAGAGGCCGAGAGCGGATCGGCGATGCGCGATTTTACCCAACCGGGCGCGATGGGCGCGTAAACCTCTGCTGCTTTGTGTTTGTATTGGGCTCGGGGCTTGAAGCTACTGAGTGGCTACCCCGCGAGTTCAAATAAGCTGAACCGAACCCCCTCCGTTGTGCATGGGCCTCCTTTTATAGGCCAAGGGTCGCGGTGTCAGCGTGGGAAAGGGGTAAAAATGTAAAAGAGGTGGTAGTTGGAGCAGTCGAACGGTCAGCTCGATTAGCGAGCATGGTTTCTACCTACTTTGGATGGGGACAAAGGCATTTAATGCCCGTGCCGTCGACCCCAAAGCTCCCCCTTGCGTCTCCTGCCCGGCGTGGATCCACCACCTAGTGCCCCGCACCCCGGCTGCCAGCCATCCGCCCGCGTCTGGAAGGGCCAAAGGGCGTGGGCGATGGTATCCGGCACGCGCCTCTCGGCAATACCTTGCGGGTCTTATCTTGGGACCGGGAGCTTGTCGGGCTTTGCAACTTGCCCTCCCGGGCCCTCGCCGGAATCCGTATAGCGCCGGCGTGTCTTCTCGATGTATTCTTCTAGTCTTCCGCGAGCTCCTCTCGCGGAGACCTTCGTAAATGAGGTAATCTTGAGCACAGGGGCGGCCTTCCCGGCAAGCTCCTCTTGCCGGGGTCTTGATCTTCTGTCTTGTACACTTTGTTCTTGAATGGCTTGGCATGGAGCAGGAATGGTCTCGGCAAGCATGTGGTAGATCGCCGCGGGGAGCTGCAGTGCCCGTGCACAAGTTGAAGTCTTGAGGTACCCCTACCTTAGCTCTACCAGGCAGAGCCCGGGCTGGGCCACACCGGTGCCGCGCTGTTGGGCCAGGCCCAAAAGCGAGTCTGCAGGCACCACGAGGCCCGGCGTGCCGACTCCCTCGCATCTGCCGCCTCCCCTCCCGTGAGCAGCGCTCGATTGCGGCGTAGTGGGAGGCGTGGGCGCATGCAGTTCTTGAGGCATCCACCCGTGATCGTGGTGCAGGCGAGGTCGCTTCACTGTCGCTCGGCTCCGCTTTTCCATGCCCAGCCCCTCATGCCACGAGGTGGTGGGCGGCAGAATGGGAGACCGAGCCGTCCGAGCGGAGAGCGAGTCGGCCCGCTCCTCGGCCTCCTCGCTTCCCGATTGGTCGGCAGGCGGTTGAGCCCCACCTCGCCCCTTTAAAAGGCGGAAGGGGCACAATGGCGCACTCATCCTCTTCTCTCTTCGTCTTCATCTCTGTTCTTCTTCCGCCATGGAAGGAGAATCCAGTTCTTCGGCGGTGGCAGCGGTCGCCTCTGGGCAGCGCACCTCTCCCTATCCGCTCCCGTGGCGGCAGCGCGAAGAAGAGGGCGTGGCTGTGAGCAGGCAGGCGTGGCGGCGGTCGGGGAGGCGGTCGTGGCGTCGCCTCCCGTCTCCCAGGCGTCTCCTATCCACGATCACGGTCCCTGCGGAGATGACCCACAGGAGTTCTTCATCAAGCTCGCGGCGCCTCGTCGCCGCCTCCGGCTGCGGCCCGTTCAGCGGGCGATGGGACGGATCCGCCCGAGTGATGGAGTTGCGCATGAGGGCTGCGGGATCAGCGACACTCGAGTGAGTGTCGTGTCCCCAACCCGGCGTGATGTTCTTCGACCGAGGTGGAAGGCGTTCGCCGGATCCATAGCTTGCGGCGGGGTTTACCCTCCATTTCAAGTTAATGGAGGCGACCTTCTCGCCGTCAAGGTCTTGAGGACTCTGGGACCCGGGTGAGATCTTGTGTGGACAGCTCCTCCGATGCGAAGGTCCCTCCTCGGCGAGTAGCGAGGAGGGGCGGCAGCGACGGCGAGGGATGGCGGGTCCGACTAGGCGTCGGACACCGCTGCCTCGCGGCCACCGGCGACCCGTAATCCGGGTCGGCCCTTAAACTCCGGGCCGTCTCCTTGGGCGGTGGCGTGGGAGGCTGCGGAAGAGGAAGAGGGGATGGCGGCAAGGCCGTCATGTCGAATCTGAGGCGAGAGCCCTTGACAGCGATCTTGGCGTCCCGCCACCCGTCTTCAAGCTCGCCTCCGGCGCCTCCGTCTCCCAAGCTCTGGCGGCCCGGAAGTTCTCTTGGTGTCTTCGGCGCCGTAGCTCCCGAGGATCGTTCCCCATGCCCTTCACCTTGCGCAGCTCGAGGCACGCCACCCTGAGGCGGTGGCGCTCACCGCCACGCTCTCCTAGGCGCTCCTTCGCCCTCCCGGCAAGCTTCTCTTGCGGGGCTCCTGACCTACCTCCTGAACTCTGAGCAGGAAAGCAGGAGAGGATCACGGCACCTTATCTTTTTAACTTGTAAGCCCTCGGGCCTTAGTTGCATTTAAAACTTGTAATCCTCTCTATCATGTTTTCATCCTCTATGGACTTGTATTAAACTAGGATGTTTTTAATGAAAAAGGGGAATGCTTGCGGACTGAGTCTTTTACTTGATTTACGTGTCTTGTATGTTCCCTCGCTCCCGGGGAGCTTGCGGGCGAACACGCTTGCGGCGGGACAGCCGCTGGCGGTGTTGCTTCCGGCAAGCAACCTTGTCGGGCGATTCTGGCTTATCTTCTGGCGGCTCGAAAGCAAGATAAGTGCAGCAGCACACTTGTGTTTGTTGGCGGACTGGAAACAAAACAAATGCATAGCTGGACCACAACTTGGCTCCTCAGCGTATGGGTCTTTACAAGACACGCTCGTTGGAAGAGCAGCCCGCTTTCCCGGTCCATGAGAGGATGCATGACGAGGATGAAAAACTTATCTTGATATCGCAGCCCAAGCGCTGGTTTGCGAGCAATTTTGGCTTTTCGAGCCCCAGCGGCTGGCTCGCGGAGAGCGAATCTTGGCGCTTCGCAGCCCGTGGCGCTCCTCCAAAATCAAGTCTTGGTGTGCTCTTGGTTTCTCCTTGTTGCTGCAATTCCAGCCATGAAAACAGCTGAGATAGATCTGCAACAGCTTCATTATTTACCGTATATGTATGTAAATCTTGGTATTTTGCTGCTGCCGTGCCTTGCCCTTCGTATGTTTGTACTCTCGCTCTCGGGGAGCCTGCGGCGGACACGCTTCTGAGTGCGGAACATCAGCACCGGCTGGCTGGTGTTGCTACCGACAACAACCTTGCGGGCCAGTTGCCGGCGCTTGTGTTTACGGCGGACTGGAAACAAGGCAAGGCGCGGCTGGACGCGACTTAGCTCCTCTCGGCGCACAAGTCTCTCATATGAAGGACATATCACGGCGGGGCTTGCCCGTTACACCCTCTACTTCACACCCTTTGTGCGCTTTACCCTCGCTTCTAGGGAACTTGCGGTGCTTAACACACTTGCTGAGTCGCGGAACATCAGCAGCCCGCTGGCTGGTGCCGCTTCCGCAAGCAACCTTGCCGTGTCGGTCGCGGCGCGCCAGCTTGCTGGCGGACTCGAAAGCGAAACAAGGCGCGAAGCTTGTCGCGCTCACTTTTAACTTCGTTGAGTGTGCTCGAAGCAAGATAAAGTGCGGCTATCCGCAGGCAGGCTCCTCGCGCCGAGGTTTTGCGCTAAAGGCGAGACATACGAGGATATAACATAAAATAAGCATGGAACTAAAAGTGCTTCGCACAAAGCTCGAACGACTTAGCTTTTCTCTTTCGTTTCCTTGCACTTGCGGTGGAGCTTCGATGGCGCGTCCTCGGCGGCAGCGCAGCACTCGGAGAAGCGCGTTTGTCGGAGCGAGCACGAGCTGTCTCGCCGGGCTTAGCGCTCGAGGCGGCGCTTGTCGGATGTGCACGAGCCGTCCTTGCGGACTTGGAGCTCGATGGCGCGTCCTCGGCACGGCGTAAGCGCTCGAGAGATGTGCTTGCCGTATTGGATGGAGCGAGGCGGCGGCGCGAGCGGATATGCTCGGACTCCTAATAGCGATAGGAGGCGAGATCCGCCCGGCACTTCGCTTTGCTCATGCATGGACAGCGGTCCGGAGCACCCGCGAGCCTCCGGCATGTTTTTGCTCCAGCGCGGATACCACCTCCGTGGTATGGCGCTGCTGGGTTGTTATCTTGAGGATGGGCGGCGCGTCCACGGAGGCAGCGCGGTCATCCGCCTCACCCTTGATCTGGTGGCGCGCGAGTGTCCTCGCGGCGACCACCCTTCGTCGGCGTCTCCTCCGCCCCGTCGGCTCCGGTGGCGGCGGGTGAAACGTAAACGAGTCTGGAACTCGAAGCCCTCGTCTTTGGGGCCGCAGCGCGATTTCGGTGAAGTTCTTGGCGAATCGGAGAGGTTGATGAAAACGCGTCCGCCTGACGCGGATCAGGTCCGCACAACCTCGGCGCCTTCTGGCGCGCCAAAGATGTCGGGGCGGGGCGGAGGCTGGCCCGCCGCCCGAGCACCTATGGGGCGGGCCCTTCGTCTGGCGATGCGAGCGGAGGAGGCCTGAGAGCAGATCGGCGATGCGAGCGGATTTTACCCAGCCGGACGCGATGGGCGCGTAAACCCTCTGCTGCTTTGTGTTTGTATTGGGCTCGGGAGCTTGAGAGCTACGATGGTGGCTACCGCGCGAGAGTTGCAAATGAGCTGAACCGAACCCCCTCGTTGTGCATGGGCCTCCTTTTATAGCGCCAAGGGTCACCACAGGTGTCAGCGTGGGAGAAAGGGTAAAAATGTAAGAGAGGTGGTAGTTGGAGCAGTGCGGGAGCAGTGCGCTACGATTGCTTGAGCAGTGGTTTCTACCTACTTTGGATGGGGACAAAGGCATTTAATGCCCGTCGCCGTCGACCCCAAAAGCTCCGCCCTTGCGTCTCCGTCGCCGCGGTGATGGATCCACCACCGTGGAGTGCCACCGCACCCCAGGCTGCACAGCCATCCGCCCAGCGTCTCGGAGAGGCTCAAGGCGGCGTGGGCGGATGAGCTGGAGTGCGGGCACTGGCGCAGCTCTCCGGCAAGTACCTTGCCGGGTCTTGATCTTGCGGACCGGGAGCTTGTCGGGCTTTGCAACTTGCCGCTCCACAGGCCCTCGCCGGATGCGTATAAGCGCCGGCGTGTCTTCTCGATGTATTCTTCTAGTCTTCGGCGAGCTCCTCTCGCCAGGGCCTTCGTAAATGAGGTAATCTTGAGCACAGGGCGGCCTTCGGCAAGCTCCTCTTGCGGGTCTTGATCTTCATCTTGTATACTTTGTTCTTGAATGGCTTGATATGGAGCAGGAATGGTCTCCGGCAAGCATGTGGTAGATCCAGCAGCGGGGCTGCGTGCCCGTGCACAAGTTGAAGTCTTGAGGTACCCCTACCTTACTACCGAGCGGTAATGCATTATTCCGTAACTAACTCATAAGCTACATTGCTTGCAAGGCTTATAGTGATGTGCATTACCGAGAGGGC